>PVHX01011642.1:0-51770 GCA_004024805.1 Geosciurus inauris
AAAAAAAAAAAAAAAAAAAAGAAAGATGTATTTTAGCTCATAGTTTCAGAGGCTTATGCCCATGGTTGTTGTTTCTTGCCCATGATAAGAACAGCATGGCAGGGAGTATGTGGTAAAGCAAACCTGCTCTTCTTATGGTGACTGGGAAAAAGGAGTTGGGGGATAAAGGTTCAGGGTCAAAATACACCCTTCAAAGGCATATCCCTAGTGACTCACCTCTTCCAACTGGATCCCACCTCCTAAAGTTTCCACTACTTCCCAATAGCATCACCAACTGGGGACTCAGCCTTCAATATATGGGCTTTTGGAGACATTCAAGATTCAAACTATAGCAGAAATATTTTGCTAAAAATTTAAGAATTTTTAGTGACAGCATTAAACCAAACATGGGGACATTCTAGGCATAGGGCCCCGTGAGACTGCATGGGCATGAGTCTAGCCCTGACCAAGAATCCTTCCTTGATCATCAATCTACTCTTTCTTCTCCTCAAACCTTGAGTACTTGTTCATAAGACATTCTTGACATCTTTCGCATGCTACTTTTCTTTGCCAATTAATCTTTGTACAATCCTGTACATTTGTAACATCTTTATTCATCCATCAAGATCTTATTGGGAATATACTATGTGCCAGGGTCACAGAAAACAAAATTAAAAGACTCAGTTTCATAAACTCAAGGAGTTTTCAATCTAGGATGATACCAAACATCCTAAAAATTATAATATCCTACGAACAACACTATAATATAAAGAGATGTATAAAGTACCAAAAAAGGTACCAGGGTGGGGTGGCAGGAAGGAGGGCATCTTAGGAAACATCCAACTATAACCACAGTAAGACATCACCTCACACTTGTTAGAATGGCTATTGTCCAAAAGACAAAAGATAATAAATGCTGGCAAAGATGTGGAGAAAGGGCACCCTGCACACTGTTGTTGAATGTAAATTAGTCCTATCAATATAGAAAACATTATTGAAGTTCCTCAAAAAATTAAAACTAGAAATACCATATAATCTTCCACTTCTGGGTATACAGCCAAAGGAAATGAAATCAATTATGTTCATGACATAGCTGCACCCATTGTTTACTGTAGTACTATTCACAATAGTCATGTTATGACATCAATCTAAGTGCATACCAAGAAATGATTGGATAAAGAAAATGTGGTATATATACACAATGGAATACTATCCAGCCTTTAAAAAAAGGAAATTTTGCTCTTTGTAAAAACATGGATGAACTTGGAGGACATTATGTTAAGGGAAATAATGTAGACACAGAAAGACAAATACTGCATGATCTCAATCCTGGGGAATATAAAAAAAAAAAAGCTGAACTTATAGGAGCAGAGTAGTCAGGAACTGTGGAGTGGGGGATGTGGGGAGATGTTGGTCGCAGGATACAAAATTTCAGTTAATTAGGAGAAATAAGTTCTAGAGCTCTGTTGCATAGCCTGGTAACTCCACCTGCCCCAGTAGATGCCCTTTGTGTTTTAGCCTAAGTCATTTCCTCCCAAAAGTGAGGCATGTCTTCAACATAAAATTTGAATATGTTCTTAATGTATTGCTAAGAGAGTACAAAATCTGTCACTACAAAAAAAAAAAAGATGTCTGTTAAGTGATGAATGTTTTAATAAGCTTGATTTAATTATCACACATTACATATGTACCTCACAATGTTGTTATATACCATAAATAGATACAATTTTTATTTGTCAATTTTAAAAAAAAGACAAATGATGATGTATAACTGAATCATGAGAAATATATAGAAGCTGGCCAGGAAAATGAGGAGGGGGGAGGATGAACAGCATTTCAGACAGAAGGATCAGCAGATATAAACAATGTGGGGATGTTACAGACATTTCCCAAATGAAACATCACCTTTGGAAGCACGGGAATTGCACCCTCCCACAGCACTTGACACTATGCATCACACATGGACAGATTCAATACATATTTGTTTAGTTGAGAAGGCAAGCTGAGTTCGTAAACAATATGGCATTTAAAAGTTAAACCAAAAAAACAAAAGTACCTACAAATTTTAAATATAAATCTAAAATTCACTCTCTAATCATGATGTCTTCCAGAGAATTTATATATGCAGCTACCATGTAAGTGTTGACTTTACATCCATATGATAAGTTTACCATTCCTCCGTGATAACTGTGTAATAAAAGCTAATTATAGTTATTATTGCCAGGTAGATCATAAAGATGGCTGTTTTTCACTGCAAACTTTGTTTTCCCAAAATGCCAAGCACATACAAATGTTATCTCTACACTATTCCAAAGTATTAAAAGGTGAAATTCAGCCAATGATGCAGGCTATGTCCATTTCAAAAGTAGAAAATTCACATACCTGTGGATCATAACAACTCCCTACATCCTCACTGACATCTGCTAACCCATCTGCAGGCACAGCCATTAGAGCAGATGCAGGCTGAAATGAATGTACTTACCTTGAACTTGCCAATACTGGCATTACCAGATCTCCTCCACTTTTGTGAACAGATATATTCCTAAGCTGCTGTTGCTGAGACAATGTTTCAGATTCCCCCAGCCACTAAGACTTCATATGAAGGAGCCCAAGGTTTTAAAATAAGCATGTAGAAAATGAAAGAAAAAGAATGTGGATCAAGTATTTCAATGGAAAAATAAATATGTAAAGTCATAAGCCTTTTAACAATGTAAACCTAAAAAATAAATAAATAGATATGCAATAAACTGATAAGGAAAATATTTTGAGGAGCAGAGTACAAGGGAAAAGTAAAAAGTCTGGAATTAAAAAATCTTAGACACAAATTCTGATTACAGTGTACAATAACAGATCTGAGGTAAGGTTTTCTCCTTTCCTTGGCTAAACTTACATGTATATTGGAGAAAGTACCATCTGTTTCACAGGGGGATTTCCAAGAATAAATAAGATAATATGTATTAATATAGCTGACATGGGGTCATCATTAGGAGTGCCAAATTTTAGTTGAGTCTGAATTTTATAAACTGCAATTTACTTTTTTAAAAGACAAATATTTCATAACATCATCAAGTTAATTCATTCCATTATTTTGTTTTAAGGCTCAAGCAGGATTTATTTTGCATTCACCAGATTCCTAGGCTGGGTGCCTTTACATATCATTTTTAATAGTTCCAGAAAATCTAGGGTGTAGGTCTCATTTTTTTTTTTAGTTGCCAATGGATCTTTTATTTTATTTATTTATATGTGGTGCTGAAGATTGAACCCAGGGCTTCATGCATGCCAGGCAAGTGCTCTACCACTGAACCATAACTCCAGCTCCTATAGTTCTCATTTTCAAAATTTTATCTTAAGGTAAGGAAACTGAATCCCAGATGAGAAGTCTGTGTCTTTACTGTTTATGTGCAGCTGCCAAATGAAACTATATATGGTCAGGTTCCCCATTCTCTAAATAGAGATATGAATCAGCTGCTAATTTTCTACATACTAGGTCAAAGAATAGTCCACGTCACTTCTGTGAATTCATATGACACAGCTTCCTTATTTCAATGGCTCTTAGGACTTATGAAGCAAGAATCCACCACATACGATGAAGTGCTAAAGAAGATACAAAACAAAGATAGCCTGAAAGAATCAGGCAATTCCATCCGTATAGTGGGAGACGATGACGACCATTTTGGAAGATTAGTCTGGTGGAGGACAAGTGGCTGGAAACAAAAAAAGTTAGGAAACTGGGACTACCGACAAGGGGTGAGGCAACACTGCCAGGCCTGGGTCGGCAAAAGGGACAAGAGGTGCGGATAGGCTGTCTCCTGGGGATAAGTGAGAAGGATCAGTCAAGGGTAATTGTCTAAGGATTCTGCTAATGGTCATCCCCTGGACAGAACTGTGGCAATTAGGCAAGATAAAGATGAAATCCACTGGAGCACGAGGGGGCGGAGGCAACACTGACAAGACTCACAGAGGGCTGTGAGCAGCACGAGGCCTGGATCCAGCACCCAGGACAAGGTCTGGGCCCAAGACGCAGATCTGAGCTCATCAGTACAGAGGTAACGGAAAACCCCAGGACAGAGTTAACTCCAGTAGGTAGCACTCAGGTACAAATGAGCAGAAGTGTAAGGACTGACGTCTAAAATTAGGAAGGAGGAAAAAAAGAGGCCAATTTAATAAACTTTGGCATGCACTGAAATGCAATATATTTTAGTAATAAAAGAATGTTCTCTGTGCCCAGTTAAATACCAATAAAAAACGAGGCAGGTACACTTTGGATTCTGTCCATTTTGAAAACACTCATATTCAGGGGAAGGAAATCATGGCTAGAAACGAAGTCTCTGGAACCAGAGAGAAACATTAAAATCTCATTTTTCAGTTTACCAGTGTGTAAGATCTGCTTCTATCAACAAAACCCTGGACATGTACAGCAAATCTTGCTTCTATCTGCAATGACCACAACATCTAAATTCAATCTCTCCTTCCTCATCCATCCTACTTTCTGCAAGCTACTCAACCACATACTCAGCATACAGTAAGAGAAGATGGAGATGCCCTCTGCTCTGTGGAGCTCACAGTCTAGCACAGCATCTGCATCCTACTTCTTTGCTACCAATCCAAAGTATTCAGAATCGAACCTCAGTGACAATTAACTATCTGTCCTTCTCGTCCTTCAGCCATGTACTTTTTTTTTTTTTAATATTTTTTTTAGTTACACATGGACACAGTGTCTTTATTTTGTTTACTTATTTTCATGTGGTGCTGAGGATCGAACCCAGTGCCTCACACATGCGAGGCAAGTGCTCTACCACTGAACCATAACCTCAGCCCCCAGCCATGTACTTTTTATAGATGAAGGCTGGGTAATCGTTAACCAGCAGGGAGATATCTTCTTTTAAATGACTTTATGTCGTAGGCATCAAATGTGATAAATGTGTGAATAGGTGGCCACACACTTTAACTCGAGTGGCTGGGTGATTCCTGTGATCCCTCTGCAGGGCCTGTCAGTGGTCTGCACAGCACAGTGTTTCAGCCTTACGAGGCCTCCTGGTCCCTTGTGAACTCCAATGGAATGCGATCACAGGAGAGAAAAGGATTCTTCTCACCTTACCTCCCTTCTTATCACTCTTTCCAAAGAAATGAAGGATAAATGAATGAGAAAATATTTTTAAAATAAAGCCCAAGAATGAAAGAAATATGGACTCTCTAAACCTGCTTTGGTAGTAGATTTACTGAACCTATTGAACTTACAAATGTTCATATTATGCATGTTCAGAGACGGAGCATGATGCTTCAGAGAAAGTGTGATAACTCTACCTGCCTTGAAAGGGTGCCATTAGTGTTTTAGTCTCTTAAGTCATTTCCTTGCTTGTGGTTTGAGTCAATCTCAGAACCCACAGGGAGCCATCAGGTAACTAAACTGAGTGAAATGGGTTGAATATAAGTGGCAGGACTGTCACATCCTGGAAAATACATGCCTTGTCTAAAGGCAGCAGTAGAAAAGAATGCAAGCTTCTTCAAGAAAAATGAAAATTTGAATTTTTCCATAAAAATTATTTTTAAAAAATATTGGGAAAGAGTTTTTTAAAATTAAACACTGTGTTGGTTATTTGTAACTGATTCATCCAGAAGTCACCCATTTACCACTTCTGGCTTATGGCAAGTTTGTTATTTGTATAGAAATCCAAACTTCTGTGAGTTCCCAAACATTATTGACCTTATAATGCACACTAAATGCAAAAGACTTGAGGATGTTGAAAGCACCTAAAAGAAGAGTCATATATTTATAATGTAAAAGAAAGAGCATTTGAAAACTTAAGAATGGTGATAAAACAATGAGTATTACTGGTGCTTGTAGGATGAAAATTTGAATAGTAACAATGGTCTTGAGAGGCCAACAACAAACCATGCAAAAATACTGAAATGGGCTTGACCTATGCAAGCATCATCATTATCATCATCATCATCATCATCATCATCATCTAGAACTAGAAGAAAATCTTTAGTGTGATAAATATTGGACAGTGTTAATTCGGAAGGTTAGGAATTTCAGCAATGAACATATCATGTTGAACATATCAAGTTGGTGCAAGGCAAGAATGATTCCAGTGGTTTAGAGCCTTTTTCACTAAAGTTTGTGTTGGAGTCCCAGTGTGTATTCATATGCCTGTTCATTCTTTCAACAAATATTTGTTGAGTACTTACTGTCTCCGGTACTATCAGAGGCACTGGAGAGAGAGCACGGCATGAATCAGACAGAAGTTCTTGACCTTAGAGACTTTACATTCCAGCTTGGAGACACACACAATGTATAAGATGACTAAATATATATTAGTGATAAGCCTTAGGAAGAAAAAATAAGGAGGGGAAATAGAAATCTCTGAGTATATAGTGTGCATGCCTAGGAAAGGAGGAAGAGTGAGGTCTCATTGAAATTCTAAATAGGGTTCCCAGGAGAGGCTTCTGAAGGTAGTGATATTTGAATATAAATATGAGGGGAGCCAGGGCTGATAGTGCAGTGTAGAAGTGGAGCAAGCCCTGGAGGTATCCAGGGTAAGAGATTTCCAGGAGGAAGAGACAAGTGCAAAGGTTCTAAGGAAAAGTGTGCTGCTCATTTTCAAGGTCGATGTGATGAGGCCAAGAATGAGGGGGTATGGTAGTAGCAGATAAGGTCAGAAAAGCCTGATCATGCATGGTATTGGCTTTTAAAGCAGGTGACACTGGAAGCCACTGCAGGGAGGAGGTCTAATTGAGGAAGTTACAGAATCTAATACATATTTTAAAGGATCCCTTTGTCTGCTCTGTCATTATTGAACCAAAGGAAAGCACCACCAGAGACAAATTGGATGGCTGTTGCAAAATGTAGGTAAGAGACAACAGTGGCCTAGACCAAAGTCTTAGAAAGGGAAATGGCCAAATGACAGCAGATTCTGAGAACATTTTGACAGTAGAGCTGATAGGATTTGCTGAGAGATTGATTGCCTTGTGGCCTATGAGAAAGTGAAGAGTCAAGCTTGAACCACTGAATGAGCAAAGCTGATATTAACCAACGTGGAGAAGATGGGACAAAGAACAGACCTGATGGCAGAGAATAGTAGGTACTCAATTTTAGCCCTGTAAAACTATTAGGGGTCAGTCCAATTAGGAGATGTTGAGTAGGCAGTCAGACACAGGGGTCTAGAGGTCCATGCTGAAGGCATATATTTGAATTTATCACCATGTAGATGGTACTTAAGGTGGATGAGCTCACCTAGGCATAAAGGAGAAGAGGTCCAAGCTCTGAGCTCTGGGGAACTCTAACAAAAGAGGTTGGGAAAATAAAGAGGAATTCACAAAGGGCACTAAGAAGGAGCTCCCAGTGAGGCAGGAGATAAATCTGGTGACTGTGAGGGCCGAGAGAGAGGCCTGGCAAGGACAGATCTCAAAGAGGGGCCAGGCATTAGCCTTGAAAAGCTGCTGTCTGGTGATAGAATAAGGACAGAGAACTAACCGGCTACCGGATAAAGCTCACTAGAAATTGTGTAAGGGTAGTTGATGAGCTGACAGAAAAGTAGACAAAATGCCATGAGAATGGTTTCTCAAAGGAATGAAAGGGTAGCAATTGGTGACAGGAACTGTAAATAAATTTCAGAAGATTTATTGTAAAGGGACAAGAGAAATATGGTGGAAATGGCTGAAGGGAAGTGGACTCAAGAGTTTTTTTGCTGTTGTTGTTTTAAGATGGGAGAAAGAAACAGTCTATTTCTATGATTCCAGGATGTGTGTGTGTGCGTGCGCGTGTGTGCGTGCGCGCGTGCGCGTGCGTGCGTGCGTGTGTGTGTGTGTGTGTGTGTGTGTGTGAGTGAGAGAGAGAGAGAGAGAGAGAGAAACAGGGAGGGGTGGGGGAGGGGTTATTCAGCAAGAGACAAAGGGAAAATTTGCTGGAGCATTTCCTCGACTAGGAAAGAGAGGATCAGATGTAGTAAACAAGCAGAGGGCTGGGTGGTGTCTGGGAGCAGGGACAGCTCAACCATAATGACAGAAGATTGAATAAAGGTTCTGTGAAGTGGGCCTATGAAAATTATTCTGATTTCCTTAATTTTCTCTATGAATGGGGTTAGGGAAGGAGCTATAGAGGGTTGTAGAGAATGGAGAGTGTGTATACGAAATTATTGCCTAGAAGTTTGGAAGAACAAATGCTTTAGGGGAATGTGGTATGATGGCTGAGCAATATTCAAAGCCAGTTTAAAAATATTCTTAACTTTTAATTTTGAAATAATTTCAGAATGACCAAAAAGGTAAAAGAATAGTTAAAAGAATTCCTACATATCCTTCACCCAACTTTCCCAAACTAGCATCTTACATAACCATGGCACAATATCAATATAGGAAATTTTCATTGATCCACCATTAACTACAGAACTTTTTCAGCTTCAGTAGATTGTCTCTTAATGTCCTTTTTCTGAGCTAGGGACCAATTCATGAGCTTGGTTGTGATGTCTCTTTAAATCTGGGATAGTTTTTCAATCTGTCTTTTATCACCTCAACACTTTTGATAAGGCCATTTATAGACCATCCCTCAGTTTTGGCTTGTCTATTTCTTCAGTTTAATTCAGGTATATATTTTTTGGCAAGAGTGTCGCAAAAGTGATGTTGTATCTTTCTTGGAGCACCACAGCATGGGGCAAATGATGTCTGCTGGGGGCTTCCACTTTAAAGTTACTATTTTTCCCTCCGTAGTTAATAAATAGGTGACCATGAATTTAAAATAAGAGTATTTCATATGAGTTTTCTCCCACAATAGTTGTAGAGTGTTGATTTAATATTGTGGTTTATCAAATGAGTGTCTTAGATAAGGTGAAATCTAAAATAGCTGCAGATATCATCAAAGGGGAGGGTAAATGCCTCTTGATCTCCAGGAGACAATCGGTTATAGAAAAGGCAACAGATTGTGTATAACCTCAAAGGAGAAAAACAGACCTAATTTTAAAGTTTCATAGAGCTGATTTATCCCCATCTTTACAGGAAATGCTTCTGGGAACTTCTGAGAAATACTTAAATCCATTTCAGTCACTCTAGACTAATACACAAATGTACTTGAAAATAGCTTTCTGAAATCTGATCTATTCATACGTAAAATGGAGATTCTAGATTTTTATTTGTTCATCAACAAATAGTTATTGACCAATATTTGGTCCAAAACCTGAACACTTGGTGTATGCTATAGATGACAGAGAACATAAAAGAGGTATCAAGTATCTAATTAAATACTTGGGACTCCATGAAAAGTCAGGTTTTCAATCCCCAGTACTGCAATCAATCAAATAAAAATGAAAGTGGGAATATGATTAAATATTCTGAATTTTCTAGTATACATGTACCAAACTAAGCATTTTTGTTACAATATGATCTCAAACAACTCTTCACCCCTACACTTTCAAAGAAAGGCAGAAAATGAAGGAGGTCTGAGGCAAGATAGGAAATATACTAGACCACAAGTCAAGAGATCTTAAATCTAAATGGAGCTGGTTCAAACTGGTCTAGAGACAAGGTTAAGCCCTCAGGTCCTGGAGTTACAAAGGCCTGGGTTCCAAACCTGGTCCAGGGTTTATGATCTTAGTGACCTTGGACAAGCATCTTAATGCCTCCAAACCTCAGTTCCCTTATCAGCAAAAGAGGAAGAGTACCTACTGCTTACATCATAGCACAGCTGCAGGGTATAAATGAGGAAATGCATGGTGAGTACTACTGCCAACACAGCATGTAGTCCAACTGAGCCAGTGTTAATACATTTTGTTGTCATTCATTATTAGTCATCTTTCTGGGCTTCATTTTCCAGAACTGAGGACAATCAACTAGACTAGAATTTCTCTAACATGAGTAAATATATATAAATAATTATCTCAAACTTCCAGAGTTGTGCTAACCTTTTTCTATTACACCTCAAACATAAAACTCAGTATAAGCTGCTAATGCAATGAGATCATAACTACAAATCCAAGCTTCAAATGAAACACACACACACGCATGCACATACACGCACACACACCAAATTCAGTATTTTAATAAGGATAGTGGTGATTTCCCGGAATTGTCACACTTAGTCCCGTGGCCTGATGCTGACCTTGGAGGCCAGGTTCTGTACCATCTCCCAGACTCCCCGCATGTACTCTATCTATGCAGCTCAGCACTTCTTCACTGTCTATGAGCTACTACCTGCAGTGACATCATAGGCTTTTCACTTTATACTTACTCCTGATTTAGTCAGAGCTGCTTCTTTTATCATTAGCTCTTAAAAATTACAAGAATAACTTGGCCTCAATTCCAGATTCATCTCAGTACAGATTCCATGGCCTCTCTACTCCAAATGTGTTAGTGGTTCTCTACCACCAATCAACATCCTAATATTTAAGTTCCTCCCAGACCTTCATGTCTACCTTTACCTATGCAATTTCTTCTCTAGTCAAACTGGAAAACCTGCTAAGAATCTCTGGAATTTTTTGAGATTGCCCTGTGGCCCAAGTGGTCACAATCTTGGTAAATATTTCATGTATACTGAAGAGAATATGTGTTTTCTATTTATTGGACACAGAATCTACATATGTCTCTTAGATCATGTTTAATGAGTTATTCAAAAATTCTATATCCTTAGTAATTTTTTGTTCACTCTTATTTTCTGAGAGACATATGTTTCACAAAAAAAAAAGTAAAAAAAAAATCCCCATGTTACAAGCGGGCTTATTGACATCTCCTTATAATTTTGTCAATTTGTATTCCATGTATTTAGAAGTTATAAGGTATGGGAAGTTTCATATGGGCAATTCATTTTGATGAATCATCTTTTATATATCCTTAAAAATTAGCCCATTAGGGCTAGGAGTATAGCTCAGTGGTATAGCACTTGCCTAGCATGCACAAGGTCCTAGATTCAATCCCCAGCGCTGCAATTAATCAATCAATCAATTAATCAAATAAAAATGAACCCATTACAGTCTACTTTGTCCAGCATATTGTTTGACCAGCCTTTCAGTCAATTTCCTTGACACTTTGCGGGCCAGGATGTGGATTAGTACTCCCTATTTCATAGGAAGGGTCTCGATTTTGAGGCTGTCAGCTTTATACAGACTGTTTCATTTCTGTTGGGTGCCTGCTGTGTGGACTAGACAGCTTGTCTTCCATGGAGGTGGGACAATTCTAGTATCCACCTCCTAAAAGTCCATGTCTAAGTCAGATATCTCTGAGGACCACCATGACTTCACTTACAGCTCACATCATTGTCATTAACATCTTTTTTGTTTGCAACACACAGGATGTCTTTTTCTGTTCATCTCAACTATGTATTTTATCTGGCATTTCTATGCCTTTGAGGTGGGCAGGAGGCTATCCGCATCAGCACTAGTGGCCACATAGACTAAAAGTCCCAGCATCAATTTCTAACTAACGGAAATACACATGCTTAAATGTAAATACCTCCATTCAAAAGCATACAATGCCATTTTCATGTAACTTAGCAACAAAGTCAGTTATATGTAGTAATAATAATATAATAATTTGTGGTACTTCCTTTGGAACCATTGAGAAAAAAATAATAGTTGACATTCACTGAACATTTCCAGTGCTCCAGGCACTAGGTCAATAATGCACTTTGAGGATGTTCTCATTTAATTTTCACAATACTTCTATATAGAGCAATGCATTATTGTCCCACTTTTACTTACAGAATTGAGTAACTCAACCAAAGTCATATAATTAGTAAATGGTGGTGTCCATATTTAAACCAAGTCTGTCTGACTTGAGGCTCTCCTATGTAACCACGTATATCTCATCTTAAATTGAGGCAGATTGGGCATTTTAGGTACCCATAATGTAAAAAGACCCCTTAAAAATCACTAGGGAGAACCCATATTACAACATGAAAATGAGCAAGGCACTAAGATAAGCCATTTACAACAGAATACATCCAGTAATGAACACAGGAAAGGATGTTTGAATTTGTTACTAATCAAACACTGCACTAATTAAAATAAGATGGAATTTTCTACCTACAAGAGTAGCAAAGATTAAAGAATTGCTTAATTCCTAGGATCACTTAAGAGTGAAGAGAAACGAACACTCTTCACAGCTAGTGGGAGTTAAATCAAGATTTCTGGAGGTCAAATATGGAATATTTTATTAAAAAGCTTTAAAATATTTGTGCCACATGCAAAAAGTTCTCATATTTTTAAGAAAAACAATAGTCTATAAAATAGCAATGTAACAAAATTTTTAAATTAAAAATATTTAAGTGCACATATGGATTTGTATCTATATAAATGGCTGTAAGTATATATATTATATGAAAACATAAACGTCAGTTATCTCTATATGAGATAAGCACAGGAAATTTTGCTTTTCTCTGCTTCTTTTAAAATGTATATAACTTAATTTTTCCACAATAAACCTCTAAAAATTTCAGGAAATTTTGTTTTGTTTGTTTCTTTCTTTTTTTTTTCTTTTTAACAATACCTGGACTAATGGAAAGTCAAGCTGCTAAGCCTATAAAATCAAAGGCTGATATTGGAAAGAGCAAGATGGATCTAAGCCTACTGTTCTATGGGATGTGTTACGCGGTGGATCTGAAATGTCCCCCAAAAGCTCCTGTGTTGAAAGCATGGTCGCCAGTGCAGCTTCAGGGTTCAGAGGTGAGGCTTTTGGGAAACAATCAGTGAGGCGTCCGACCTCATTAGCTAGTTAATGCACTTGATGGAGTAATAATTTGAATTCCTACTGTTTCCCTGCTGCTATGGGCTGAGCAGCTTTCTCTGCTGTGCCCATCTGCCGTGATAGTTCGGCAATGGAGGTGGCTGACTATGGAGTGGACCGACTGAGACCTTTGAAACCCTGAGCCAAAATAAATCTTTCTCCGCTAAGTTGTTCTTGTCAGGTATTTTGGTTACAGGGACAAAAAGCTGACTAACATAGGATGTCTGAGGTAAAATGTCAAGAAAGAAAAAGAGAGTTGCTATAAAAAAAATAGAGTTGTCAAAAAAAATACAATGTGATCTCTTTATATAAATGTTATGTATATACTGTACATACACATGTGCATACATACATAATATATGTATATGCATAAATATATATATATATGTAAATAAATTCTGAAATGTCTTACATCAAACATTTAAAGTTGGGGAGAAACAGAGAAGACTTTCACTTCCTGCATCTTATTATTTTTTTTCCAACATGCAGAAAGAAATTACTTTGAAATTAAACTCAATTAAAAATAAGAAAGTTGGAGAAGAAACTGATCAAAACCCATGAAGTATATACATGATTTTGCTCACTAAATCATGGAAATACCAAACTCAAATGTTTCCATCAACCAAAACTTGACAGATATTATGTAATGATAAATAAAATAACCCAGTCTCATACAAAAAAATAGAATTGTAGACATTTGTACTCTAAGACCAGCATATGTGGAAACTACCAACATATTCAACCATTATTTATTTATGCTTACATGTAATCAATAATACAGTTTATGAGTAGAAACTAGCAGTGGAATCATAGAACATGAGATGGAAAGATCCTTAAAGGGGAGGAAGCAGGTTCACCAAGGTTAACCAACTGCAGCTATACTTTTAAGACTGATAAAGCAGATGACAATGCCCAATAATTTCTTCAGATCCTTTTTTAGAACAGAGCTATACTGGTGCTGACTCTAATTTCTTATGTAAATCTCATGATGACACTTTTAAGAAAAGCACCCACTATTTAAAACAAACAACTCCAGAGAGTATTTTACTAGTTTCATTTGTTTAAAAAAAAATCTGGATCTTGTCTCTGACTCAGGGCTGTGACCTCTCCAGAGGGTACCAACTTCTTGTGCTTCATCCTGTCCCCATCAAAATTGTGTCACTTCTGCTTCAAAGAGGTACCTACCATCAAATACCTGGAAGAAAGGTGCCTGCTAATATTTGTGCATTTGGTTCTGAAGGGTGGAGGTCACTTCCGGTGGGATGTCTAGAGGTCACACAGGAGATAAGGGCTTCTTTTATTTCTGCTGGGGCCCTTCACCTCTTTGCTTCCTTAATCTTCTGCCAGAACCTGTCAACTCATTCACAATCCACACCTCCACTACTGTAGGAAGTTCTTGAGGCATTCAATGCTCTAATGCTTCTGCCCCCACATAAAACACTTCTCTTTGAAAATGACTCTTTTCCCCATGAACATAAGTATAAATAAGAGAAATGCATTTATTAATGTATTTATGTATTAACATATAAATACATTAATGTATTAATGTATAAATACATTTATTATTATTAAGAAACACAGCCAAAGGTAGTCCTCAGGTATGGGTCTAAAAATCCCAGCTGTTCCAATTCATCACAACTCATCTTACAGTTCACTACACCAGATTAGAAAAACCAGTCCTTCTGGTTCCTAACTAAATAATTTCTTCTAAGCAAGTGGTGCCAAACCGGATTTATTATATTCATGGTTCTATGTTCAATCACTGTGGCCTACTTATTTAGCTCCCTTCAGAATGCTGGTATAATCACTATCCCTAGTAGTACTAGTTTCCTTTATTTTTTTTCTTTTACCTTTACTGGAGATATCAAATGTCTCACAACCATGTACTGCAAACATCCACAGTGAGCCAGTGTGCAGGATGAGATGCTTTTTTTTCTTCCCAGTAGGAACACCTGGGTAAAGTGATACACCAAGTTACAAATCCTCTGGAAACAATCCTTTCAATGCCATGAGTCTGGGTAGGTAAGTGGGAAGTGGGGAGGAAGGGAACATTCTGAATTCCTTTGTGCCTATGGAAAGCAGTGGTGCCTTATTGGTCTGATTCTGTGTGGACTGAGAAGTGGTGATGTATCTGGGGTTCCTGGGCACAAGGAAGGTACCCCCAGCAATGGCCAGGCAAGGTTCCCATGACTTAGAGCAAAGCATCATCCAATGAGAAGCAGGAGTAGGCTAAGTCTCAAGGTTGGAAACACCTAAAACATCTAGTTTGGTTGTTTGCATGAAAATCTCTTTTTTTTTTTAATTTTTTTTATATCTTTGTTTTTTATTTATTTTTTACATGGTGCTGAGGATCGAACCCAGTGCCTCACGCATGCGAGGCAAGTGCTCTACCATTGAGCCACAATCCCAGCTCCTGCATGGAAATCTCTTGTAGCCACAGAACCTACTTTTCAAAGTGAGTCTTCAGGAAAGCCTAATATGTCCAACTTACAAAAGCAGAGCTGCTCTGTCTTTCTGAGGCTTCTTAGTAGAGCTAGACACCAAATCCTCTTCCTTTGCTGGGTATTAAGTTACCTGGAATGACTGGCAGAGGAAATGAAGGAGCTTCCTCTATACTATCAAGGCAAATGACTACCAGACACAGGGTGAGGAGAGAAGCAGTGTCCTGGAACTTTTGTTAATGTCAACCCTGATAAAAATCTCTGACATCAAAACACATTATGAAAGTGGGAAACAGCAGAGTGGTCAAAGCATACCAAACCACACAGTGCTGAAACATATGCTGCAGTTCCAGCTGTCCAACCGTGGTATAAGAAATGCAAGTTCTTCAACATGGAGAATACAATGCACCACTACATGTCCAGCCAATCCCTGTCCATCCCTACCATTAGCCCTTTACAATCTGTAGCTTCACTATACTTATGAATAAAACATGCTCAATCAGGATAGTGAGTGTAAAGCAGAATGATAGGTTCGAAAAATAAATCGTTGTATCTGAGGGTTAAGGTCATAAATTACTATTGACATGATAATGAAGAATCAGCCATTACAAAGCATTTCTAAATGCTACCAGTGTTTTTTGAGGGCTCAAACCGAGGCCATGCAGTTCAGTCACCTTATGGCATATTATATCTTCCTTGTAAGTTTAGGACAAACTCCCAGTAGAGCCCAAGACCTCAAATATACTCAGCTCCCAAAGTCTGGTGTGCCCATCTGAGAAACCCTAGGAAGGTTCTGTGGTTCTGTAAGACTTCTTTCCCTGGCTGTTCAAAGAAGCTTCACCCCACAGCCCTTCTGCCTTTTCCACCTTTGTTAAGCTCACCAGTAGGGCCAGGAGGCAGAGAACAAAGAGGCCTTCATCCTCAGGTTGACTGGCTGAAATTCATCATGGACTCAGTCCAGCTGGATTAATGCTACTGCAAGACTCCACTCATGTGAGAGACAGGTCAAGGCCTCCTAGACACTTCATTGTACTTGCACTCTTTCAGGTACCAGCTGTCCCACTATGCCTCTGTGGCTCAGAGTATAAGGACCAAGGACCAGTAACAGAATGTAGGCCACTTCCTAGGGTAGAGACTGTGTGTCACTGAGCACTGTAAACTAGGTCTTCTAACTTTCAGGGACATCAGAAAACTAAGTGTGAAACTTGATGGAAAAATGCCCAGGATTTATCCTCTAGTCCTCCAAATATTTCTGTGAATATCAACTATTATCACATAAAGTAGGGCACAGAGACAGAAACCTAAGCCATTTGCTTTCTTAGTTTTCTAACAAATACCTACGGAGCACTTGCTCTGTGGCTGGCACAGAAGGATACTCTGAACACAGATTATCCCTTTAAATCTTCAATGGCCCGGGTTGGGTACCATTTTCTCCCAATTCTACAAGTGAGGAAACCACAGGGGCTTAGAGAAGTTGGGCAGCTGGCCCAAGAGCACCGAGCTAACAAGTGGCAGCAGGAGGATTTGAACTCAGAAAAGTAGAGATATGCTATGCTGCCTTTGATTGAACTTTGATGCAAGTATTAGAGTTCTCAATTAAAGTGATAACTGGGCATAAGATAAAACATAAGCATGGTGCCTTCCACATAGGAGCAAACAAACATTGCTCATGCTTAAGACCAGACATGTCATAACCCACAGCACAAGGACAGCCTTACTTAGCCAAACTAACAAGGAAAAAAATATTAATTCTTGTTGCTGTTGTTGAAGGACACAATCATACAATAAACACAAATACCTAACATCAGCTGGTTGCAGACAAATAGTCTAAAATAACTGCTGCAAGAAAATGCAAATTGTTTTTGAGCATTTGAGATAGTGTAAACAAATAACACTATTCTACCTAAGCAAAATAATAGCAAATTGTTAAAAAAAAATAAAATTTCAAGTAGCTATAATTATAAGTAAATAAAACTTTGGAAATGATTTAAAATTTCATTGAGTGTTCAAAATTATCAAGACTCAAATGATTCATTATAAATTTCTTTGATAAAGTTTAACATTCAGCACCTAGCCAAGTGTCTTATGCGTATAGTAGGTGTCTAATATATTAATCTGAAATGAATGAATGAATTCATTACTGTGCTTTTAAAGACAGACATTATCTTTTCATTATGTCTGGTATATTTTTATTTTAATTCCATGATGCAGACTGAATGACATTTCCTTATTGATAATGTTTTTTACAAAGAAATTCCAGGATTTTTAGTTCAAAAAGAGGAAATGAAATAACTATCATCTTGAAAAAGCAAAAGAAATAACTGGCCAAAAATATGAACAGAAATGAAGTGTTGGTCTTTGCAGTGAAATATGAAGGGTAAAAAGAAGAGCAGCTTCTTTCAAATATCTTTATTAACATTTGAGAAAATATAAAACTGTCTTCTAGGCAAGAGCATGAAAACAATTGACATAAATGAATGTGTTTAAGCCACTGTGACCTGTGAAGAGTAAAGATGTTTCATAGTACATATAATTAATATAAAGAGATAAATAGACCAAGAAAACACCTTTCTCAAAAGCACTTTGGTGCACTGGGTTACCCTGGGGAATCAAATATTGAACTCACATGCATTCAAAAATAACTCTTCACTCTTTAAAGGAACTTTAAAAACTAATATGAGCCAGGCACACTGGTGCATGCCTGTACTCTCAGCAGCTCCGGAGGTGAGGCAGGAGGATCACAAGTTCAAAGCCAGCCTCAGCAACTTAGCGAGGCCCTAAACAACTCAGTGAGACCCTGTCTCTAAATAAAATACAAAAAAAGGGCTGGGAATATGGCTCAGTGGTTAAGTACCCCTGAGTTCAATCCCTGGTACCAAAAAATGAAACAACAAAAAAATAATATGAGCATAAAACAAGTTACTACAGTTATTTCCATATGATAAAATAGATTAAATTGACACTGACCCAATTGTTTAGCAATTTCTGTTCTATTTAAAAGTAAAATAATAGGACAGAAGTCTATGGAAAATAATCAAAATTTCTAGTAACACTTTTTACTTCATTCCAACAGTACTGTGTCCTTTCACCAAGAGCAAATCGAAGGTTCCCCTGCGCAACCTCTAACCTGTCTCTTTCTTTGGGGAAATAAACAGCATTATCTACCAGTACCTAGGACTGCGTCTTGCTTTTATCTCATTTTAGCAACATTTAAAAAAACGATGCAGGATGTCTATAGCCTTGGTGCTCACCATTATCCCGGGCACCTTAATACAATTTGCTAATCAAGCGGAAGCATTGTGGTTTTGTTTCACAAGCCTCTTTCACTGGTTCTGCCAAACTGCAAAGCTGATAAGACAAATAAACAGGAATATGGTCCTGTTCATAAAGTAAATCTTAAAATCAAAGAGGGAGCTACTGATTTCAAAGAGCTATATAATAATTGTTTTTTTAAAAAGAAAGAAAATTGAGGCAGTGATATTCTCAAAAATAATAAATCTAAAAATAGTAAAGTGATCAAAATTGAATGTGATTTTTGTTTTCAAAACCCATCCTACATTCATATATCAATTCCATAGGTAAAGTATGTAAGATGTGTTAAAATAACTAATATATACATATCAAACATACCAAGTAATAGATTTAGATGTTTTCGTAGTCACTGTATCATTTGTCTAAATGGTTGGCACTAAGTGATAGTAATAGCAAATAACAAAATGTCCACATTAAACAGCCCTAGGTTCTGGCCTCATACTTGCTAGAAGAAATCTGCAAGGAATGCAGTCTGATGCCTGCTGAGTCCATGTGTGACAAAGCATTTTTTAAAATATATGAGAAATGCATTGCCTTGATTTTGACTATGCAAAACTAAGCATGAATTTTAAAGGCCAACCATCTGTCAGTCAAACTGAAATCCAGTAATTTTCATGTTTCAAACCAGAATACAGAAACTTGAGTCAGTTTATATAATGGCATACATACATTCTTTATGCTTAAGAATTATAGAAACATTTTTTTCACATTTGCAAAATATGTACAATGTATGTTTCTAGAGGCAAAGCCTGACCAGGCTTTTGCTCTGAGCATTCTTGTCTTTCTGAGAAGCTCATAAATCTATGATGCAGACACAGGCAAAAGTTGTATAAATTCATGGTCTGGTCATCTAATCTGGGACAAAGTAATTTTATAAAGAAAAGAAATCACATGCTAATACTCTAAAGGAAAACAATTTGCATCAGAGTTAGTTTCTACTTTTCCACTTTTTTCATTGTGTTAAAATATAGTCTTGCTCCTAGGAAGAGTAAGGAAGACTTGATTAGGGAATAAATCTTGAAAGATTCCCAAAGCTAGAAAGGGGTTTATACGAAAGTGTCTCGTTTTCTAAAATCTGTTAACTAAAGTTCCTGCACAACTAACCAACCTGGAAGGAAACTCCATCTACTTCATTTCTGAGTTGGGATTTCCCCATCTACCTAGTGAGTTCTTTCTGGTGCTTTCTCCCTCAAAGCTCCAGAGAAACAACACGCAAACACACGATGCATCTACCGCTGTACATACAAGTTCATCGATACCACGACTTAAGAAGAGACAAGTTACGATAATCAGAACGAACGACTGTGACAGTGAGAAATGGGTTTCTTTTAAAGCCTACTTGAATTCCTCCCTAATGCTCCTCCTATTACTACACAGCTCCTCCTCAACCAGGAACTTTAAAAGATCGGAAAGACAAAGCAGGTTGCATGAAAGAGAAGAAAAGCAGAATGTTTGCTTTTCAAGGAAACTGCCAAATAAGCAAGAGGACCTCGCTGCGCAAAAGTGCATCATTAAAGAACACAAGCCCAGACTCTAGACACCCAAGTTAAGCATCGTGTCATCGAGAAAAGTAAATAGATAATAGTGGTAACTGTCATTAAGAATAAAAATAGTAATAACAATTGTCACCACGGCGTTCCGTACAGCAGCTGCACGTGGAGCGGCTTCTCCTCTTGCCCAACCGCCCGCAGCCTCCCCAGCAACCCCACACTGCACGCGAGCAGCGCGATGGGGCACCTCGCGCAGCGCCATGGGCGGGGCCGCCTCCGCTGGGCTCCGCGGGCGTCGCGCCGTGCCCCTCCCGACTCGGCCCCGCCCAGCCGCCACTCCCGCCCGCCCTGCCCTGCCGCGCCTGCGCATCCAGAGGGCGGGGCGGGATCTACCCGTCTCAGGTGGCCGCTGGTTGCTGGGTGCTCAGGCTCTGCGGCCCCTGGACGCATTTTGCTGGAGTCTGGATGCTTCTTGGGAACAGCATCCTACGGAAGGACTGGCGACCTCACTATACTTTTAGTTGACTCGCTAGAGACCCAGGAAAAGGAGACAGAAGACCAAAAGTCAGTTGATTTGAGAAGCAGCTTAGTGTAGGAGTTCAACTCTTCCCAGAATCTCTTCGGATAGATGCTACCAAGGAAATTTTCCAGCATCAAATAGGGCATACCGCCAGGGAGCAAATCTTGAGCACTATTGTGCAGAATTATCTTTTAAGGGTAAACAGCGCAATTCCTTTCTAGGCTGTCAACAAAATAGTGGCGTGCCAGGCATTCTTGATGTTACCTTGCAAACCAAACGCACATTTTCGGGGTTGAGAGGAGTGTGAATCTTCTCCCATCATTTCCAAACAGTACTAATTGGGATTACCAGCAATCCTGAGAAAGCCCATGTTATTTGTGGATTACATAGTAATGACCCAACTGTAGTGGTTGAAATTTAAAACAAGCCATTGCTATAGAAAGAAAACAACGTATTTGTGAATAGTTAGATGTGATGGGTCTTGAGAGGTTTGTATGTTGAGAGAATCTTCCACACATAGTGATAACATTTTGAAGTGAAAGAAGAGTCATTTCTACAGTTCAGAAAAATCATTTACTAGCAAACAGTATTGGCAGGTTGAATTTTGTACTAACTTGGGAAATTTTAGGTTGATCTTGATTAATAATTGTATATGTATTTTTAAGTTATTTTAATTATAAACCTAATTATAAATTTTAAAGTAGAAGTTTTAAATAATTATTTTCTTAACCTCATTTTCTTATAAAGAAATTCTGCTTGGACTCAGTATAATCTTATCACCGAGTGAGTTTTCTTAAGATGTAATCTAAATTCTAATAAATTGCTTTTCAGCAACATGCTTAAAACTTTTCAATTCTCCCTTAACCAATAGTTATGAAAAAACAGCATTTATTAATCACTAAAATGCAACAGTACCCACTACTTCTTCGAAGACCCTTACCTCCCAAACCCCCAAAGACGCCTTTATATACAAAGAAAATCCATACAGGTACGTGTATTAATAAGACATGTGTATTAACCTTTATGTATTTTTCATAGAGTTTCTCTGCCTTTCATAGCTCAGAATCATAATAGTTAAGGACACTAACACATAACTTACAGGTGTTTGTTGTAAGATAATAACAATCAGATATCAATTCTACAAGTGTAGACATTGTTCCTCATTTGTGAATTTGGTAAATATGGATTTATGTATTGGTAAGACTTATTTGTATAATTTAACTCTTTCCCAGTCATTTGTGGATCAGTGAAAATATGAGCTGTATGACACATAGTGCTGGGAAGCTTAAGAAGAGAGAAGAGGGACATCTCTGCTTTCTAGTTTCTGTTCCCATACTGTAACTAAGTTCCACCTTTCTTGGTCTATTTAGTGAATTTTTGTTCTTTTTGTTGGTAATTTCACTGTTTAAAAAACACCCTAAGAATAGTGCATAAGTGCAGTCTAATGTTCCTAAGCACAAGAAAGCCGTGATGTGCCTTACAAAGAACAATCTATACGTTAAGTAAGCTTTTTTGTTCATGAACAGCACTGTTGGCTGAAAGTTCAATGCTAATGAATTAATGATATATATTAATAAATGTTTGTTTTAGTCTGCTTTTTTATCACTGTGACTAAAAGACCTGACAAGAACATTGTGGAGGAAGAAAAGTTTATTTTGGTTCACGGTTTCAGAGGTTCAGACCAGGCTGGCAAACTCCGTAGCTCTGGGCCTGAGGTGAGGCAGAACATCCCGGCAGAAGGGCATGGCAGAGGAAAGCACCTCAGGACATGACAACCAGGGAGCAGAGAGCTCATCTCACCATGGACAAAATAAACCCAAAATCATGCCCTAAGGGACCTACTTTTTCCAGTTACATTCTACCACCTGTCCACAATTACCACCCAACCTAATCATTTCACCATTTAACATTTTTGCATTGTCTCACACATGAGATTTTTGGGGACACCACATATCCAAACCATAACAATGTTTAATATACTTTTATTTGTGAGGGGCTGAAGCAAAAGGATGTTAAATTCCAGCCCAGCTTCAGCAGCTTAGCAATTCTCAAAATAAAAGAATAAAAAGGGCTAGGGATTGCTCAGTGGTAAAGTACCCTTGGGTTCAGTTCTCAGTATCAAAAAAAGAGAGAGAGAGAGAGAGCACAGGTGTGAGAGCAAGCTCTGGGATTAGTATAGGGCTTGAACTAAGAATTGAGGAATTATAGTGGTATGAGATATATTTAATTATAGAGGAGACCTGGGTAGTTTTTGATGATAGAGGAAAGTGCTTGAAAAGTAGAAATTTAATATACTAGAAAAAAATCAGAAATGACCATGGTGAGATGTGTCAAAAAAAACAAAAAACAAAAAACAGGGAAGTACAAAACTGAGAAGACAGACATCATCTTGTTTGGAAAGACTTCTTTAAGCATCTCTTCTCTTTTCATCCAGTAAGACTGCCTTCCCCTCCTCTCCACAGTAGCCTATACTTATTCCTACCAAGCACTTATAATTTTCCATTGTCACTGTTTATCTGCCTGGTTTCTATACTAATTTGTGAGATCTTTACTGATAGTGCAGTTTGTGTTGTTGTACCCCCAGCCCCCATGTGTACAACTGGCACATATGGTAGGTGTTAATGTGTTTCCAATGAATTAATGAGAACAGTAAGTCAAGTTGTAGTCATCAAAGAAAGATAATTTTATCAGGTCAACTTTGAAAGAAGAAAACTATTTAAATTGGTTAGTAAGAGAAGGTATTCCCTGCAGTGTGATTAACCTAAGAATGTAGTTATTAATGAGCAGCATGGCCTTTGTGGTATTGTAACTAAGGGTTCTCACTGGAAAATATGTCATGACACCGTAAGCTTGAAGTGAATCTATAAATCCAGATCACATGTATTCTCCTCCTCTCCTCCTCCTCCTCCTTCTTGTTATCTTCTTCATCTTGTTCTTCTTCCTTCTTCCTCTTCCTCTCCTTTTTCTTTCTTCCCATTGAACCCAGGGTCACTTAATCTCCGAGCCACATCCCCAGCCCTTCTTATTTTTTTTATTTTGAGACAGGGTCTTGCTGAGTTGCTTTGGGCCTAAGTTGCCAAGGCTAGCTTTGAACTTGCAATCCTCCTGTCTCAGCCTCCTGAGTCCTTGGGATTATAGTCATGCACCACCATGCCCAACTACATACATTCTTATATTTCAGTTATCACAATGAAGATTCTGATAACTCAGTAAAAACATTGTAAGGCAGTATCGGGAAACCAAGGGGAAAGTTAAGCCATTATAGACTAGGAGGACAGAGAGAATGAGAAGAGAAAAACAATTCTTTGGACTTTTAAAACTCAGTGTTTTGAGATCAAGTTTCAAATACCTGTATAAAAGCACTTTATAAAATTACTGTCTAATTTTAAGATGTTATTTGTAATACTCTCACTTGGCCCATAATTATTTCCCGTTTGCAGCAACTGTGAGCAGTGCAAAATGCTCTATAATGGAAGTCCAGGGATTTGAATTCTGGTCTCAATACCAACTAAAGTAATGTATGCCTTTAGCAAATCATTTAATCAACAAAACTTATCTTTCTATTCTGAAACAGCAGAACTTAATTTCATCTTTGGTTTTCACTTTTTTTTTTTACTCTAACCCGGAGAAGTATAGGGTACAAGTCCATCAGAACAAAAGTTCACCTTTTAAGTGATGCTTACGGTGGAGATGGTAGGACAGTGTGCCCCCTTAAGGTGTACATGAGTTGGTGGGGGGAGTATTGGAATTTGGGAATTAGAAATTCTACAGTTGACACATCATTTGAATAAAGCTCTAAGGTTCCACTGATTGGATGTGTTAAATGTGAAGAATGAGGGATGGGAGCTGTGTGTTCTGGTTTGGATTTGGGGAGTCACCTCAAAGCTCCTATTAATGCAGGAAGAATGTTCAGAGGTAAAATGATTAGATATAAGAGCTGTAACCTAATCAGTCTATCCTAGTTTGAAGGTACTCTCTGGGTGGTAAGTGTAAGCAGGTGGGATGTGGCTGGAGGAGGTGGGTCAGTGGGGGTATGCCCTGGAAGAGTGCCTCTTCCCTGCAGCCCCTTACCCCTCTCTGCTTTCTGACTCCACCTGAGCTGAGCTGTTTTCTTCTGCTGTGCCCTTCTTCCATGATGTGCCCTACCTCACCTTGGGTCCAAAGCAATGGAGTTGGCCTTCTATGGACTGAGGTCTCTGAAACCATGAGCCCAAAATAAACGTTTCCTCCTGTAAATTGTTCTTGTTGGGTATTTTGTTCACAGTAATGTGAACAGGTTGAAAAATGACTCCACCCTCAAATATATCAACTTCTTAATCCCTGAAACATATGACTGTCATCTTATATGGGGAGAGGGAAGGCTATATGGATCTTCAGATGTGACTAAGTCGGATTTTGAAATGGAGAGATTTTTCTGGATTATCTAATGGGCCCTAATGCAATTACATGTATCCTTATGAGAAGAAGAGAGAGTGAGATTACACACACACAAAAGAGAAGGTGATATGAAGATGATGCAAAGAGAGATTTGAAGACAATGACCTTGAATATTGGAGTGCTTATGGTCACTAGCAATCACCAGAAGCCAGAAGAGGCAAGGAAATGGATGTTTTACAAAAGATTCCAGAAGGAGTATGGCCCCACTGACACCTTCATTTGGGCTCAGTGATACTGATTTTGGACTTCTGGCAGATTAAAAGTACACAGAAAGATATACCATGCTAACACTAATTAAAGGAAAACTGAAGTACCTATATTAATTTCAGAAATAGCTAACTTCAGAACAAGAAAACTATAGCAGGGAAAAACTGAGACAATATGTAATGATGAAGGAGCAATTCTTCAAGAAGACATAACAGTCCTTAACTTGTGTGCATCTAAGAGAAGGTCAAAATATATGAAACAAAAACTGATGGAATTAAAAGGGGAAATGGATGTATTGTTATACTTGTAGCCTTCAACACCCCTTTATCAGTAATTAACATATCCATCAGGCAGAAAATCAGTAATAATATAGTTGAACTGAACAGCACCATCAATCAACTGTGTGTCATTGATATTTGTAGAGTACTTTCTGCACCAACAGCAGAATACACATTCTTCTTAAACCCCATGGAACATTCACCAGATAGATTACATTCTGGAACATAACACAAATATTAACATACTTAAAAGAATAGACATCAAACAAACTATGTGCTCAGAACACAGTGAAGTTGAAATAAAAATCACTAACAAAATAGATGGAAGCCCCAGAATATTTAGAGATTAAACAAATTCATAAATCACAGAGCAAAGAAGTCACAAGAGATATTTAAAATTATTTTGTACTAAATGGAAATGAAACTATAACTTCCTGAAGTTTGTGGTGAATAACCAAAGCAGGACTTAGAGGGTCTGTCTGGCAAAGAAGTCATGTCTTTAGAAAGGAAGAATGAACTAAAGCAAGTAAGATTTTACTTTGGAAAACCAGAAAAAGAACTATATAAATCTCAAGTAATCTAACTTTAAGGATGATGTTAACTATAGGGTTTTTTTTGGTAGATATTCTTTATCAAGTTGAGAAAGTGTCCCCTCTATTCCTAGTGTGTTGAGAGTATTTTCATGACTATTTAAAACTGACAAATGCTTTTTTTAAACCTCTATTGAAATGGAGAGATTTTTCTGGATTATCTAATGGACCCTAATGCAATTACATGTATCCTTATGAGAAGAAGAGAGAGTGAGATTACACACACACAAAAGAGAAGGTGATATGAAGATGATGCAAAGAGAGATTACTTTTCTTCTTGAGCCTGATATGATGGTTTAGATTAACTGATTTTGAACCAGCCTTGCATATCTAGAATAAATCCCCCTTGGTTGTGTTTTATAACTATTTTTGTACATTATTAGATTCAATTTAGTATTATTTTGATGGGGAATTTTTGCATCCATGTTCATGAGAAATATTGGTCTATAGGTCTCTCCTCTGCTGCTGCTATTGCTTCTTTTTCTTCCTTCTCTTCCTCCTCCTCCTAATTCATGCAGACCTAGAGTTGTTTGTAACATTCTTTTATTTTCTTTTTAATGTCCATGGCATCAGAAGGGATGACTCCTTTTTTCATTTCTGACATTATTTCTTCTCCTTTTCTTTGGTTAACCTGTTACAGTTTTAGTGATTTTATTAATATTTTCAAAGAACCAACTTTTGTTTCATTGATTTTTCTCAAATGATTACTTCTTTTCAATTTCAATTATTTTTAGAAACAACTAAAAATAAAATTTAAAAAAAAGGAAAGGAAGGAAGGAGAGAAGGAATTGAAACAACAAATATGCATCTATACCAGACCTTACAACTTTAAAAAAATTAAAATGAAATGAATCACAGACCTAACTGTACAAATGCAAAACTATAAAAGTTCTAGAATATAACATAGGAGAAAATTTACGTGACTTTGGGTTTAGTGATAACTTTTTATGTATGGCACCAAAAGAACAATCTAAGAAAAAAAGAATAAGTTGGATTTCATTAAAATTAAAAACTTCTGTGTAAAAGGCATTGTTAAAATAATGAGAAGTCACAGATTGGGATAAAATGTCTGCAAAACATATCTGATAAAGGACCTGTATCCCAAAATGACAAAGGACTCAAACTCAACAACAAAGAAACAACCCAGTTTTTACAATGAGTAGAAGACCAGAACAGACACCTCACCAAAGAAGTAGTCCAAATGGCAAAAAAGCATATGATAAGATGGTCAATATTAAATGTCATTAGAGAATTGCAAATTAAAGAGTGAGATGCCGTAGCAGACAGAATGACTAAAATCCTAAGTATTGACAACACCAAATTCTGAAGAAGAACAATGGGAACTGTCACTCATTGCTGGTGGGAATGCAAAATCATACAGCCACTTTTGAGAAGAGTTTTGGCCATTCTGTAAAAGGTTAAGCAGCACACTAACCAGCAGGGCAGCATTTGTACTCCTAGGTATTCACCCAATTGAAATTAAATGTTAAAAAAACAAAAAACTTATGTGCACACAGAAACCTACACATGCATGTTTATATCAGTTTTATTCATAATCTCCCCAAATGGGAAGCAACGTCATAGGTGAATGGCTAAACAAACTGTGGTTCTTCCAGACCATAGAATATTGCTTAGCACTGAAAAGAAATGAGCTACCAAGCCCTGAAGAGACATGGAGGAAATTTAGCTGCATATTGCTAAGTGAATAAGCCAGCCTGAAAAAAACTGCATAGTTTGTAATTCTAAGGATATGACATTTGGAAAAGGAAAAACCAGAGAGACAAGAAAAAGAACCACGGGTGCCAGGATTTCGAGGAGATGGGAAAGAATGAATGGATGAAGCCCAGTGTTGTAACCTGAATAAATGCATGGTGGTTATGGGTGTGGTAATTTTTTTGTGTGTGCTACTGAGGGTGGTAGGTGCATGCATAATATTCTAATTATCTCCTCATTCGAATATAAAAGTCCTCACTATTTATTGGGCTCAGCTCAGACAACAGAAAAATGTCATTTAATATTCTGTCACATAACAAATAAAAAGGCATATGTGATACAGTAAAGTGCCTAAGAATGCAGGCCCAGTGTATTTCTAGGACTAAGAGAATACTTATTATTGTAACCTGAATAAACTTGTGGCACCTTGTGGCTAGGATCAGAAGTTCTCATGTCTGAAGGCATATTAATTCTTTTCACCTTATATTGAAAAGAAATGCAAATCTTTGCTCAGAAACTTTCAAATGAGGAAACGTTAATAATGAAATATGAAGACTTAATCAAAATTATTTATCCATTAATATCACTAGAGCTTTATTAGCAATTGCTCAGAAATCTCTCCTTTTAACATAGTCTTTTCCCATCAGTTCTCCTTTTCCGAGTATAGCTTCCTACTTTTTCTAAATTTAATACAATTTAGCCTGTTTACTTCTTCAGTTGTTTGCTCAAACTTTATCCGCATCAGGTTGACAAAAGTCCTGGTAGCTAAGCAAACATATATAAAAACGTTTTTAGGTGAGGGAAGGATGAATGGTAAAATATATGAATGCTAAGACATTATAGTTTTATCTCTGACATCTTGACAAATGTCATCTAACTTTGCTCTTTTTTTTTCTTGTATAGCTAAGACTGGTGAAATTGAGCCACTCTGTGTAAAGTTCACTGGAAATGAAACTACTCCAGTTCAAAAAAAAAGTACTTCACTTGATGATTCTTCAGAAGAACAGGCACAAGTACCTATCAATATCCAAACTGTTTCTTTGGATCATAATGTACAAGAAGGAGTAATTGCAATTTCAACATCCAAACAATCTACAAAAACTGTCAGATCCATGTTTATTCCAAGTTATGCTTTAATTTCAACTAAAATTTTCAAGAAAAGTATAAGGAAAATGAAAAAAAGTTCAGAAAAGTCTACAACTGAACTACCCAAAGTGCAAAAGATTTTTATTGATAAAAAATTAGAAGATATTTTGGTTCTTTCTTCAAAATTCTCTCAAACAAGCATTCCTTCATTTGTTACCAAACACAAATATTACTCTTTTCCAAGAAGTTCAGCGTCCACTTCAAAAAGTGCAGTATTGCCAAGTCCTCTATCCAGTGCCTCACAAAAGGCTGTAACCCTTGGTAAGGTGTTACTAGGAATGAGTCAGTTTCCAAGTAACATTGTCCTACCGACACCAATTTTACCAAGAAAACCTCATAAACAGTCTCTCATAGGTAAATATAATCAGAACATGGCCTCTAGAAATGGGGTCAATTAGAGCAAAGGGTAGAAAAGAAATGTAAAGGATACCCTTGGGTGTTCAGGGTGGAAAGATTGAATCACTTTTTGTGTTTACATTTAACACTTGAGCCAGAGGGCAGGAACAGAAGTCCTGACCTTGGAAATCTGCCAAGCCCAAAAGGGGTACTTTCTCCAATGGTAATGAGGGGAACCAGTAAGGAAATTCAAAGGATCAGAAAAATTAATGTAAAGGAGCAGTGAGAATGAACGATGATTTAGAAGGTAATGTAGATGAACTCCAAAGCTAGAACACCAATGCCAATGGATGGCTTCATGGATGCATTCCAATGGATAATACCAGTTCATTAAATGAACAATTATAATGAAGTCATAGCAATCTCACGTGAATTTTTACAAGTATCTTAAAGCTCTCCCATTTTTTTCCCTAGAAAATCTTGTATCTGTAAATGAAAAGACAGAAAGTGTTCCGAGGATACAGGAAGGTAAAATGCTAAGCCTATTACCATTCTTTTAGAAACTATAAGATTATCTTTCTATAAAAGTATTGATGATTTTCTGTATTTGTGTATGTGTGTGTGCAATTCTGCTAGTGCTTTGGCCTAGCAGAAACAAATGGAAAATCCTCTTTAAACAAAGATTACACCATTCTAGACCTTGCATTTATCTCTACCAACAATCTCACAAACATAGTACAGGGCAAATGACTTATAATTTTAAATTATCAGGCAAAGAAGTAGAAAGTCAATGATTAAGGAAGAGCAAGCAGTAGAAACAAACCCCTAAAAGCATTAAGCACAAGAATTATCAGGCACAGATTTTAAATAACCCAATGACTTCCAGTTCTGTCCATGATTGGGTAGCTTCTATTGGACAAGCATTCCTGCCAAAATCAACTATTAAAGCTGCCACATGTACATAAGGTAACTATTAAAGGCACTGGAAAGCAACGAATGCAGACTCAACATGAGTGACTACAATCTCTAGAAGGGCAGCTTTTGAGTTAGCTCTGCTTTTATGTTGACTTTTTACCTGTGGGCATTTGTGGTGTGGGAGAATACATACAGGTAGAAAGTAGTAATTTTCATAGGTTGAGGCGGCGATAGAAGTCAGATTTCAGAGGTGCCAGTGTCATTAAGACTTGAACAAAATCTTTGAGAGGAGAAAAGGGAAGGGAAATGAATAAAAACAATCTGTACACAAACTCCCTTGGGAACATTAGTTGATTTCTAAGCTGTGCATCTACAGGACAAGACTGAGAAACACAAAAGAGAACATCAGCTGAAAAGCCAAGGAAGCAAACAGAGATTTTTGCAGTTGCGTAAGAAACAGATAATGAAGTCCAAGCTCTGGCCATGTGTAGGGCTTTTGTAACTCACTGGGCTTCTGGTTGAAAATGCAGATGACCTATGACTTAGGACTAAGGATGATGTTCTAGGAGAAAGGACAAAAAAAAAATACACTAGTGTTAAAAAAATTCAAAACCAATCCTTGATAAATCAAAGTGATACTTTCTGCCTAATAAAGAAAACTTGACGCTTGTTAGAGACAGAATTATCCAGAGCCCTTAAAATCATTCCTCTACAAAGTCCAGCATTGTTTAAAAAGTCACAAAACAGTCTAAAAAAAATATACACAATAAAATGTCTGAAAACCAGTACAAAGAAACAAGGCAATAGAAGCAGCTGCATAACTGATTCAGATACTGTGGTTTCAAACAGGAATTTTAAAACAACTGATTACTACGTTAGGGGGAAAAAAAAGGTTGGAGAATTTCACCAGAGAACTGGAATTTTTGTTTTAAAAATAAGAGTCAAATAAAATTCTAGAGCAGACAAAATAGTATAACAAATTAATATTTCAATAGCTGCATTTAGTAGGAGAGAATGCACCATAGAAAACTCCCGCCATAGGACTTCCTGAGCCGCTCCCTCCATTTCTTCCCAGCCATTGTGTATCACTGTGAAGTAAATGAGCTCTTTCACATCATGAGCCTAGGCAAATCATGATGCCTTTCCTGCATCATGAGCTTCTTCCACTCTGATGTTTCCTCCTTGGAAAGTTTAAAGTAAGTTTAAGGATCCTCAGGTCCTTCAGAGATCTATTAGAGAATTTCTAATCATTTTATCTTTTCTACTCAAAAACTAGTTGCCATCCTGATGGTGGATGGGTAGGGATCAGGCCACAGACTTAGGTCTTAATTCACAACCCTTTCCTTCTTGCTCCATTTCCCTTCCCAAGACAAGGTATTGCTATTTCATATTATGCATCCTCTTTATTCTGGGGTTAACTTTCATATCTGTTGATCTAAAATGGGCACAGAGGTTCCATTTTAGAAATTAAAAACAGAATTTTGTTGTTGTTCTTCTAGGATGCTTTATTTCCTCTTATTGAAGCAATAGCATAAGAATTATTCAGGTTGTAAAATATGTTTCTGCAAATAATACTACAAGAAATGTCTGTAAAATTGTGAAATTTCAAAATCACTTCTGGCTGCACTTTGGTGTGTATTTTTGTAGGCCATTTTTGATGGAAGGTGACCCTCAGAATGGTCATGATAAAGTAAATTTAAATGTAGATGGTCTTTGCTAGGCTACTCCTGGGTTGGTTGGTTGTCTTCTTTCCTTTCCTGTGTGAAATCTACAACCTGAGGGAAGAGTTAAGTTATGTACAGCATTTGAATTATGCATCAAGGTGATGTTTGGGAGAAAGTGAGATGCCCCTTGGGAGGCGATATCTGAGTTATGTTGTCTTTTAATTTTGTGGACCAAAAGGTTGCTTCTGTGATTTGTAGTAAAATTTTTATAAATATTTTACATATAGTGCAAAAAAGACTGAGCTTGACGGAACTTAACTTATCCACGTAAAAATCTATGAGCATATCATTTTGTTTGAAAAACAATTGTGCTATACACTTTCAAAAAACAAAACAGCACCCATTTGGCAAACAGAAATCAACCAAGATGGAGTAGAAGAAGGATAGGGGGCATTTCTTCCAGAAGATGTGTACAACTTGCTCCCATGGTGACTCGCTCTTATAGTGTAAACACCCTTCAGCTTTCACTCTTAAACAATAACATTTAAGTTTCATGTTTTATTTTGCTTTGTTTATTTAGGTGTCCCTAAATGTAAAAAAAAAGAATCAGACAACGTTTTACGTGGTGAAGGTTTTAAGACTATTGAGACAACACAATACGAAACAATAGTAGCAATGGCCAACCTGGCTGTAGTAACCTGCCAAGTACACGCAAGAAATGCACTTAACCTCAAGGTATTCTCGGTCTTTTTTAATGACAATGTCTTATCACTCATTTTTACTTTCATTCTCCTAAGGGAGGTTAGTTTCCATGGTATCAAAGGAGTCTTTCCTATTGCAATAGAGATTTCCCAGGAACATAATCAAATTGTACCTCTAAACCTATCTGTCCTAGTTTGCCTTCTGCAACTAAGTTTAAAAAGATTCTCAGATCCTAACAGTAACAGTGTCTTTTGCATTACAAGGCATAATAAGAGAAATGGAATTCAGATTTATCAGATTTTTAAGTTATCAGCAATCTTTGGACCTTGTGTCAAATTTAGTGCAAGGCTGGCTTTTCAACAAACACAAACCCAATATGATGAGTAACAGTACTACTTCTTATTATTTATTAAGCACACACTATGGTCCAAGCATATACTACTCCTAAAACTTAGTATTCTGCAAGGTAGGTATTATAATCTTTATCTTACATATGAAACACCAAGTTTCAATGAAAGTAACTTGCATAAGACTATATAGTAAGCAAGCTTGGATTCGAAACCAGAACTCTTTGGCCTAAAAAATCTATACATTTGATTAAAACATCAACAACAAAAAACTTAGCAGAGATCATTTTTCAAGTGCTACTCATGGGGCTGGGGTCGTGGCTCAGTGGTAGAGTATTTGCCTAGCATGCGTGAGGCACTAGGTTCAATCCTCAGCACCACATAAAAATAAATAAAGGTATTGTGTCCATCCACAACTTAAAAAAAAATAAATAAGTGATACTCATTAGCCAAAGTGAAGTATGAGCTAGTTTTCTGTCAGATTTAGTGGTAAATATAAGAAGTCCTAACCGAGAATAGCTCACCACATCATGTGTTTTGTAACCCTGGAGAAACCTCTGAATCAGCAAGCATCTGTTCAGGTCACTGAACTCCTCAGTTTCTTTTTCTTTTTCCTTTTTTTTTCTTTTTGGTACTAGAGATTGAACTCAGGGGTACTCAACCACTGAGCCACCTCCCCAGCCCTATTTTATGCTTTATGTAGAGACAGGGTCTCACTGAGTTGCTTAGCGCCTTGCCATTGCTGAGGCTGGCTTTGAACTCGGCAATTCTGTCTCAGCCTCCCTAAGTGCTGAGATTACAGGCTTGGGCCACCGTGCCCGGCTTCTTGACAGTTTCTTAAAGACAAACATGGCATTATGTGTGAATGGGAAGTAGTACGTTATGGAATAAATTGGCAACTATATTGCAACAACAGAAAAACACACTAATCCCTTCCCAAGAATTCAGCTTTCTGTCCCTCTTCTATAGGCTTTTCTTCAACGGAAATTTGGGATTTGGGGATTTCAGATCGCAGGGTTACAACTTTTAGGATTTTAATCTTTCAAGATTGTGATTTGAGGGATTTTGATCTTTAGAGATTTTGGACTTCAGGGAATTTGATCTTTGAGGATTTCAACATTTCAAATTATGGCTTTGGGAGTTTGATCAGCACTGATAAGAAAGCTGCTAGAGCTAATAAACAATTCAGCAAAGCTACAGAGTATAAAATCAACACAAAACAAAACAAAACAAAAACCCTCAGCTGTGTTTCTGTATACCAGCAAAGGAAATTAAGACAATAATTCCATTTACAACAGCATGCAACAGAAAAAAAGGGCAAATAAGTGAACAAATAGTTCACTGAAACTATTTAGTGAACTAAATTACCCTTATAAATATGAAAAGAACTTGACCTCGCTCAAAATAAAAACAATGCAATTTAATACTATATAGAGAAACAGTTTCTCCCCTCACAGACTGGAAAAAGTCTGAGAGTGTTGGTGAGGTTGTAGTATTGCCATTAGAAATTAAAAATGGAGCACTCTCATGGGGAGAATGTATTGTTAAGAATTAATATCTTATCTCTTTTTGCTTTATTTCAGGGATTTTTTCTCATGCATTGTCCAGACTTGTCATCTTTGGCTTACCAATTGATATATCTTAATTTATCATATAATGACTTCCGTCAATTTCCCATAGAAGTGAGTTCATTTTAATTCTTGTATACATATATACATACATACATATATATAATTATTGTGTACATATATATTGCTATAATTTCTTATTGTGAATAATTGTAACAAGAAATAGACACAATACCCTGAAGTTACTATAAAGTAAAAACATTTTGGATTGCATCTGAAAAGACTTATTTGTACAAGTACTAAAAGTATAGTACATTTTTTTAGGAAGTCCCTTGATATAATCCTCGAAGGCTATGCTATGGTCAGGCTCTCCAATACGTTCAATGTATAAAAAAGATTTCTTCTAATTCTTAGTAAGTCCTATAATAAACACGTTCCCATGCTAACCAGAAGCTCTGAAAACAAAGTTAATGATCAGGTGATGTTTTAGCAAGTTTTAATGACCATAGGCTGCTCAATGAAATGTATGAAGAGTAACTACAAATGGGATGACCTACTTTTTAATGTTTTTTAAAATTTATTTGTTCTAATTAGGTTGACATGACAACAGAATGCATTTTGATTCATTGGACACAAATGGAGCACCACTTTTCACTTCTCTGGTTGTACACAATATAGAGTTACGCCATATGTGCAGTCATACATGAACCTAGGACATTGTTGTCCATCGCATTCCACCATCTTTCCTGCCCCATGTCCCTTCCCCTCCCTTCCCTCCCCTTTGATCAAAGTTTCTCCATTCTTCCCAAGCCCCCTCCCACATTATGGATCAGCATCCACTTACAGAGAGAACATTCTGCCTCTGTTTTTTTGGGATTGGCTTACTTCACTTAGCATGATATTCTCCAACTCCATCCATTTACCTGCAAATGCCATAATTTTATTCTCTTTTAATGATAAGTAATATTTCATTGTGTATATATACCACAGTTTCTTTATCCATTCATCTATTGAAGGGCATCTAGGTTGGTTCCATAGTTTAGCTATTATGAATTGAGCTGCTATAAACATTGAAGTGGCTACATTACTATAGTATCCTGTTTTTAAGTCCTTTGGGTATAGACCAAGGAGTGGGATAGCTGGGTCAAATAGTGATTCTATTCCAAGTTTTCTAAGGAATCTCCATACCGCTTTCCAGATTGGTTGCACCAATTTGCAGTCCCACCAGCAATGTATGAGTGTGCCTTTTCCTCCACATGAGATGACCTAATTTAATGTCATTTTAAATAAACAAGACATTAGGGCAGATTGTTGTTGTTGTTTTGTATGTTTTTCTTGTCGTTTTTTGTTTTGTTTTGTTTTGTTTAGTGTCTTTAGTCAATGCCTCACCAGTCACTGGGTAATAGTTTTGTGAATTGACTTTCAAAATATTGACTTTTAGTTAAGCCATTTTTAGCAAATTGACCTGCTTCCTATTTCAAACATATAGTATTAAAAACACATATTTTCTAGCAAAACAAACAAAATACCTATTTCATGGAGCATACACTTTAGTGGGGTGAGATCATATATCTTTGAGTGATCTGTCCTATGGTGATAAGAGCTTTGAGGAAAAATAAAGTAGAAGGGAGAGGGAGCTATAATACTGGGTTTTTATTTTTAATAGGAAGAATTACTTTTTTTCTTTTCTAATCCATGAAACCAGTTTTATTAATTTGACCAAGACAAATTGAAAAGAATTCCCAAGGAAAATAAGGATCTTAGTTCTTCATACTAATTTAATTTTGGCAGTGTGTATCTGCCAAAGAATTCTCCATCCATTAAAAAAAATGACATTTAAATACAGGGGAGCCGTTAAGCTATGAGATACAAAGTGCTTACCTTTTAAGTGATAGAAATCGGGGGGCTGGGATTGTAGCTCAGCGGTAGAGCGCTTGCCTCGCATGCGTGAGGCCCTGGGTTCGATCCTCAGCACCACATACAAAGTAATAAAATAAAGACATTGTGTCCATCTATAACTAAAAGAAAAAAAAAAATTTAAGTGATAGAAATCGGTAAAATTTGTCATCACAATGTACATCTATGTTATATAGCTATAGATAAAATATTCTAGTGAGGGTGGTAACATCCAGGCATGGAAGGACCTGCATTGGAGTGGGCTAATTATTAGCCCAGTTATTAGCATGGGGCAAAGGCAATGGATGGAAAACTGGGTACTGGGGTGAGTGGGGTGACTAGAATTATTACAAGATTTGTGAAAAGTTTAAGATGGTGGAATCAGGCAGAGCCCAGAGCCTGCTGCAAGAGTTAAGGAGAGGAGAAGGTAGAAGTAGAAATGTTCAGTAAGAAGGCTAATCTAATAGTCTTTGTGAATCTATTTGGTCTCCTTCTCTAAGCTTTTTTAAGAAGATAGAAAATCGCATTCAGTAATAATTATAATAATATATTATTAGGCCTGTAACCTGTGAATGTAAGACATTTAACAATTACAGCAAAATAAAGGGAAGACAATAAAATATATAGAACATTTCTGTATCTAACTAGATTAAATTTATGCAAATTTGAAGTAGGTTCTAATAAGAACTCAGGAGAAGATACTGAAAATCATTAAAGTAATTAAAATGTTTGTACTAGAAAATGTTTACTCAATGCAAAAGAAAGTAGCAAATAAAACATAACATACGACATAGAAAACTAAAATGGCAGATGTGAATCCAGTCATGTTTGTCATGACATTAAGTGTGAATACATGTTTTAAACAATCCAGTCAAAAGACGCAGGCTATCAGTCTGGGCTTTAAAAATACGCAAGGTCCAGTGATGTGCTATCTGTAGGAGACACACTTAAGTTTGAAAGCTACAAAGAGATTAAAAGTAAAAGCATGAGAAAAGATATATATATATATATCATGCACATAGTACCTGTACAAAAGCTGAAGTGACTGTCATAGTATCAGACAAACAGATTTTAAAACAAAAAAAGTTACTAGAGACAGAGGAACATTTTGTTAATACATCAGGATGATGTGAACATACATGTATTTCTCAACAGAGCCCAAAGTTCAGGAAGCAAAACTGAAAGAAAGGAAGAAATAAGAAATTCAAAGATTATTATTGGACACTTTAATAATGCACTTTTGATAATGCATAGAACAACTAGGCAGAAAATCTACAGGGAAGTAGAAGAATTGGGTGACACTGTAAACCAATTAGACTTCAAAGACATCTATGAAACAGTCCAACCAATGGCCACAGGAAAAACATTCTCAAGTTCTCACTTGCCTGGATAGACCATATGTTAGCCCCAAACAAGTCTCAACAAACTTAAAAGGATTAAAAATCATAAAAGTTGGGGCTATAGCTCAGTGGTGGAGCGCTTGCCTAGCATGTGTGAGGCGCTGAGTTTGATCCTTAGCACCACATATAAATAATAAATGAATAAAAAATAAAGATTCATCAACAACTAAAAAAATTTTTTTTAAAAATCATAAGTTTATATTTTTTACAGTGGAATGACATTAGAAACCAAAAGCTAAGATTTGAAAATTCACTCATGTGAAAATTAAACAACTCATTGTTAACCAATGAGTCAAAGAAGAAATCAGAAGGAAAATAAAAAATTTTGAGAAGAATGAACATGAAAAAAGGAAATAATAAAAACTAGTACCATAACTGGTAAAATAGAGAGTAGAAAAAAGATAGAAATAAAACCTACAAGCCCCAAAATTATTACTTTGAAGATGTCCACAAAGTTCATAAACCTACATAGACTGGTGGGGGAATAAAAAGGCAGAAGACTCAGGTTACTAAAATCAAGAATGAAAGGTCACTCCTGACCTTACCGATTTTTTAATAAAAAGAGATTTTAAGAGAATACCATAAATAAATTGGTTGCAAGATTTAGTATTCTCCACTCCACCAATTTTGTTATTTTATAACAATTAAGGGCTCAATATAATATTAGAAAGGACTAATGTAAAATGATATTTAATGTTCACTAGAAAGCCTGGCATGGTGGCACACACTTGTAATCCCAGCAACTGAGGAGGCTGAGGCAATAGGATCGCCAGCCTTGGCAACTTAGTGAGACACTGTCTTGAAATAAAAAAACAAGAAACAAGGACTGGGGATGTCTCTCACAAAGAGCATCCCTGGGATCAATCCTCAGTACCAAAAAAAAAACCAAAACCAACATTCATCAGAGAGCCAAAAGCAAAATTTATATGAATCAAAGATCATAGATTCAAATGAAATACCTGTGATATCTCAGTGAAACAGTCTTGCTGGGATATCTGAGTATTGCTCATCCACTGTCGCCCAAGTGGTTGGTTCCACTTACCTTCCCAGTTCTGCATCTGTCTCCTCTCTCCCTCATCTTGCCATGATTGCCTCACATGAAACTCTGAGTTTGATCAAAAAGGATGACCTTTCCCATTTAGAAAAGAACTCTTCTTGAGTCAAGGATATAGGAATATACAAGTTGCTGTATCTCCCTCAATCATACATATTAATGCTGGTTGCTTGTTTTAAAGGTTGATTAAAAGTATTTATTGAGAGATATGATATAAGCCAATTTATGTTGTCCTACTGATTTTACTATATTAATTCCAAGAGTTTATAAAAGGTAACAAATAGGAGTTTGCATACTTGATTATTCTGTTCATGTTTGTTTCTCTTTTCTAATCTCCAGATACTTTGTCTTAAAAATTTACAAATACTGAAAATGAGAAATAATCCCATCAGAGAAATTCCTTCTGAAATCCAGTACCTTAAGTCCCTTCGAATTTTCAGCATTGCTTTTAATTATATTCATGTTCTTCCATATGGGTAAGGTTGATTATCTGGGATTATAAACTTAGAAAATAAAAGAGTTTATAATTTGTAAAGAATCAGCTTCCCTTTTAGAAGTGTCTAGAAGCTTTTTGGCTGTTTAGTAATCTTCTCTTCTAATTAACTGATTTTCTTATTATGGTATTAAAAATAATCCCACCAGCTGCATACATTACAATTAATGTGAGTCTAGCAAATACTCATCCAGAGATCTGCTACTGAGTATGTAGTAAATGAACTCAAGTCCTGGAGTTCAGGTGAGAACCTTGCACCTGTCCTTTCATACCCTTTTTGGATTTGGGAAGAGCACTAAACTTGGACTTGGAAATGTACACCTCTAATTTTAAAGTTGATGGTAATTTTCTGTTTCATCTGCAGGAAGTAATTTGATGATTCTTGGCCTCAATTTCCTAATCTATTAACTAAGGAAATTGGCCTATGTACTAAGACCTTTTTGACTCTAATAGGATGCTGGTATTTGGGTATATAGAGATGGACTACTTATATGTGAACCATTAATTGGTTTTTTGGGGATGGGGGTGAGGCATTTAACCCAGGGCACTTAACTACTGAGCTACATCCCCAAACTTTTTTATTTTGAGACAGGATCTTGCTAAGTTGCTAAGGCTGGCTTTGAATTCATGATCGTCCTGCCTCAGCCTCCTGAATTGCTGGTATTATAGCAACTATGGGCCACAGTGCCTGGCTGAACTTATTTAACTCTTAATGAAAACTGTAAACCAAAACTTTAATCAAATGCCCAAACAAGATACTTCTTTCAACTACAGTTTAACAAATTCAATGTAGGTTAAAGACATTATAGAAAATAAATGTGCATGTTATATGTGTACACACATAATTGCATATATTTGTATACTACACAGAAATATATATAAATATTTATGTACATATGCAGCACCTAGAGATAAATTCATGCTGGATAACCTGTAATCATAATTGCATAATCACCATCATTTAAAAATATAAAAATTCCTAAAGCAACTAAAATTTCATCATAAAGGGTCAACTTTTTGTTCATTGTTAAGAGATTGGGCAAATTAGTATAAAATCTTGGTATTAAGGAGCTAGTTTTCAGAAATATAAGAAAGCATTATATTTTTTAATTAAATAGCATTGAATATGCATATCAAGAAAAGATTGAGAGCATAATGAAGCCAAGAATGAAAAACATACTGGGCAAACTTCATTAACCTCAGAGAAGATTTAGAGCATCATCTGACATAAGTTAAAATGTTTATTTGCAGGGTTTGTTAAATGAAAATGCAGAGAGAGTGCTTGCACAGTGAGGGAAAGGGCTTATACTTAGGAATTTAGAACTGTATACTACTTAGAACTGTATACTTAGGAACTGTTGTCAGAATTTTAGCTTGCTTAGCAAAGATGACCCAATATAGATTTAGGGAGCATTAACTGAATAAAATGGAGTGAAATGCAATGAATCAAACAGTTATTCAACATATTAGAAGTAGTTCCAGTTCCATATAAATTTTGAATTTTGGATGTTATTACTGTCAAAAGTAATTACCCCGATGCACTTCGCACACTATATTTTTGTTCTTGTACTTAAGTCAGCAGATGTTCATGAAGCATCTACTGTGTGCTCTCAAGAGCCCACCACCTACAAGGAAGGCAGACAATCGGATACAATTAGTAAATTAAAATAGTAGGATGTAAATTGTAAGATTTATGAATTCCATAGACTGGCATGCGACCCATTCTGGAGGATGAGAGATGACTCCCTGGAAGAGATGCTGTTTGATCCGAGTATGACCATGAGTTAGCTGGGTTATAGGGACTGGAGAGAGCAAGGGAGAGTTGGTCCAATGATAGGGTGGATATTTGCTCAAAGAAGAGAGCTATGAAGTAACATATAAAATATGGGATGGGAAATACAAGGAGTTTGCTATTTTTGAAGCAAAGTCAAGTGATGAGAAATGAGTCTGGGGTGATAATGGGGGACAGATTATCCAGGGGTCTTGTGACTCAAGATTTTAAAAAATTATACATTATGCTGTGTGCAATGAGAATACATTACAGAGTTTCCCACAGGGGAATGTGGAGTCTATTTTAGGTCACACTGGTGGCAGTACAGAGGATGGATATGAGGGACCAAGCAGAATTCAAGATGACCAGTAGTTCAGCAAGAAATAAAGAAACCTTGGACCAGGCAATGGTAGTGAGCACAGAGAAGGAATATATTGTTGAGAAATAAAGCATAATCTTCAAGATTCAGTGTTGATGAGACATTCAGCATGTAAGAAACCTAGAAGTCTAGGTTAAAAAAAAAAAGCAATTTGACTCCCAGATACCTACAGTGGAATAATTTAATCATGTAAAATTTATTTATTAAGTATATACTAAATAGTGGGCTCTGTCTTAAAAATTGGATTTAGATTGGTAGACTGAAAGGGACATGATCCCTTCCCTTATGGAGCTTAGAATCCAAAAAGGATATGGAAATTCTAATAGATACTGTAATAAAAAAATACATATTCTAAGGGTTGTTGATGAAAAGAAAGAAGGAATACGCATTAAATTGAGTTGCGGCTAAGAAAACATTATTTGAGAAATGGTATTTAGCAGAAACACATGAGTCCAGGCCAAGAATAGAGAAAAGAATATTCATGCAGTGAGAATGAGGTAGGTGAGGGCCTGACCCTTCAATGTCTGCCCAGGAAGCCAGCCTGGCTTCAGGGGTGAGGAGAGTGTGGCCTCAGGTCAGGGCCAAGCATTTGACAATGGTTACATCCCGTGAAGTTTTGGAGGTCACGTGAAGAAATGTCTATTTTAAGTGCCATGAGAAGCCCTTAATTAGTTTTAAGCAAAACAATGACCAGACTTAAGCTAAGGAGATTTGAAAGGAGGGAAATAATGTGTTTTGCTTTAGATTAACATATTGGTCAGGGGTTGTTTTCCATCCCCACATTGGACTTAGACATAGTGAACCACAGAAGAGTTTTGTGCTGGAGATAAAGATTTTGAATTAAAACTATGTACTAGTTGAAAGCAGTGAGAACGTGTAGAGGAATTATCTGAAGAGACATTGCTGGAGAAACATCAGCATTTCAGCTAAAGACAGATGAGAAGGAAATTCTAAAGATGGAGGGGGAGGAAATGCTCAAACTGCACACACAGAACCAGATGTATCGTGGAAGCCAGATTATCTCGGAAAAGAAGGATGACCAATAGTATCAAGTACAGCAGAAAAACTCAGGTTAAAGCTGAGCACAGTTTCAGTGGAATGGTAGAAAGAAGCCAGTTTGTAGTGTGTTGAAAGAGAAGAGGAGGAGAGAAATTGGTAATGATGAGTGTAGAGACCACCTTTTGGAGCAATCTGGATGCAAGGGAAGGAGAGAAATTCGATAAAAGAGAAAGAATATGGGATCTTAGAAACATTTTTGTTAGTTTTTTTTTTCTCTTTAAAGTTTAAAGAAAAACTTCAAAGAAACTTTTTCTTTAAAGTTTAAAGACTCAGGCATAGGACTGAGGTGGTGGCTCAGTGGTAGAGCGCTTGCCTGGCATGCGTGAGGCACTGGATTCGATTCTCAGCATCACATATAAATAAATGAATAAAATAAAGATATTGTGTCCATCTACAACTAAAAAAAAAAAAAAAGACTCAGGCATATTCACAGGATGATGGAAAGAAACGAATAGAAAATAAGACTGGCTGTATAGAAGGATGTCTCCTGGTGCAGAACTTCATAGGAGGTGGAAGGGAAAGGAGTCACAGGCACAGGTGGAGATCCTGGTCTTGAACTAGGAACAACCCTTTATCTCCTAAAACTGGAGGCAGGCCCTAAGAAGGAATGTGGAAAACATGCACTCCTGTGAGTTGGAAAACAGGAAACTCATTTATTAACAAAAATTTTTTTAGTTCCTGTTACGTGTCCGTTGAGGGAGATTACTCTGAAATGACTTGAATTAAGATCATCTTTGAGTGTATGAAGAATGACAATTGAAAAGGAGGTTTGAAGAAACTTGTAATGATTTAGCATTGCTATTGAGGTAATCAAGATAATGGAAAAAGAGCAAAGCTGATTCCTGAGGGCAGAGCCAGGAGCCAGGAGTCAACCGACATTGAAGCCAGAGCGTTGAGCTGTGATTTGCAGATGATTATTCCCTGCCTTAAAAGCAAATGAAATTTGCCCAGCTGGATTCCAAAATTTCTTGGGATTGGTAACTGCTTTTTAACATTTCATTTTCTCTCTTTCCAACCAGAATGTCAGTCACTATTATTCTATGCCTGCCCAACATTTTATCTTAGAGGAATATAACATTGCCTTAGTTTCATAGACCACCAATAGAGAAAATATTGTGTCCCTGGATAGATTATGTTTGGAGCCTCACCTTCACCTGCTTTAAATGATGAAATTTGGGTTTGAGTTTTAGATGAGATATTGAACTTTGCGTTGACGCTGTAATGGGATGAGACCAAGGAGAGTTGGGGATCATGGAAGGTGTTTTGCATATGGGCTCCCTCCCCATCCTAGGTGAATCTCTAGGATGGACTATGATCAGCAGAATAATTGTTCCTAGAGATGTGTGCATCCTAATCCCCACAAAACATGGACATGTGTCATGGCATGGAAGGGGAATTTAGACTAGAGACCAAAAAATTTCTAGTCACTGATTTTAAAATGTAAGGAGATTATTCTAGATTATCCAAATGGGCCCAGTCTAATCCCATGAGCTCTTAAGAATGGAAGGGAAGCAGCAGCATTTATAGAAAGAGGCAACCTGAGGACATGCTTTTGCTGCTTTGAAGGTGGAAGAAGGAGACCATGAGTCATAAAATGCAGCAGCTTGTAAAATCTGGGAAGGGCCATTAGCTTGCAGCCAGCAAGAGCACAAGGATCTCAGTGCTGCAGCCAGAAGGAACTAAATTCTGCCAACAACCTGAATAAGCAAGACACAGGTTCTCCAGAGAGGAATGCAACTGACTGAAGCCTTAATTTTAGTATGGTGAGACTGTGCCAGACTTCTGACCTATGTAATCTGTGTTGCTTTGAGGCACTAAATGGATGATGCAATTTAATTGGCAGCAATAGAAAGCTAACACAAAACCACTTGTATCACATATTCATAGAGGAAGACAGGCAATAAGTAATACATGTAGTGAATAAATTACTTAGTAGATAATAAACAGAGTAACTTAGAAGTAGTAAATGATATGAAAAAGAAAATACTAGAATGGTATAAGGAAATGAGAGTGAAATTTTAAATGGGATATTCGGGTAGGCCTTATTTTAAAAGGACATTTGAACAAAGTGTGGGCTTAGTAGCATATATTTAGCAGTTCAAGTAAAATTTAGTAGTACTTTATTAAATAAAATACTTGTTACCCAACTAGTTTGAAGCCATAGTACTAGGATTTAAATTAGGATGTATACTTTTTTGCTGGGCATGGTGGCTCATGCCTATAATCCCAGTGACATGGGAGGCTGAGCCAAGAGGATTTCCAATTTGAGACCAGCCTCAGCAACTTAGTGAGACCCTGTCTCAAAATAAAAAGTAAAAAGATCTGGGTGCGGTGGCGCACGCCTGTAATCCTGGCACTTTGGGAGGCTGAGACAGAAGAATCACAAAGTTCAAAGCCAGTCTCAGCAATGGTGAGGTGCTAAGCAACTCAGTGAGACCCTGTCTCTACATAAAACACAAAATAGGGCTGGGGATGGGGCTCAGTGGTCGAGTACCCCTGAGTTCAATCCCCAGTACCAACAACAATAAAAATTTTTTAAAAAATAAAAGGTAAAAACGGGCTGGGGTAAATTGCCCTTGAGTTCCATTCCCAGCCCCCCCCCCAAATAAATAAATTAAATTAAATTAAATTAAAAATATAGACCTATACTTTTTCTTTGTTTATCAAACATAAAAAAAAAATATTTAAAGCCAGGCTTGGTGGCATATGCTTATAATCCCAGCAACTTGGAAGGCTTAGGCAGGAGGATTGCAAGTTCAAAGCCAGCCTTGGCAATTTAGCAAGGGCCTAGTACCAAAAAAAAAAAAAAATTTGGAAGGCTACCTTTTTCTAGTCTTTTCATTATTGTCTAAATTTTATTAGAATTAAAGAACATTTTTCTCAGCTGTATTATTTAGCTGTCTTCTTAAACTTTTTCTAAAACTGTGATGGAGTTCTTTCACTATCATCTTCCTAGTCCTGACTAGATCTTTCTGTTTTCATGAGACTCAACAAGGCATTGTGGCATGGTTAAAAAAGCAAGGGACTTTCAGAGGCGAGCTTTGCCCCTTATATACTATAAGCTTAACTTCAGCACCCTTAACCTTAACTTCAGTTTCTATCTGGAAGTTAGAAAATAAGAAAATTCTGTAAATTACTTTTTAAATTCTCTCAAATATTTTGACAGATTTTTCTTTTTCATTGCCCTAAGTTTCTAAATCAAAAGAAAATAGCCAACATTTTTAAAATTATATAACAGCCTACTCTTTCAATATAGGCAAATTAAAAGTTAATGAGGAAAAAGTCTATTTGGTAAAAGCACCAATTCCCAGAGGCCTGCATTTTTGTTTCTGATGGTTGGCTTTGACCTGGTTAGGGCATCCAGTATGCTGCAACGTGGAGGGAGGAATGCTTATGTTTTAAAGGTAAAAAGAACCCGGCTACCATCCCAGCCATGCCCCTTAGACACTATAAATGTATAATCAGTTCTCCCATGGCATGTTTGGAATTTGTAACTGTAAAGATCACATGACCAGGGAGGAGAATTAAGCCACTTGGCAAGGCTTTATTGGAATGTGCGACCTCAGACCAGATCCCCCGTCCATCAGAGCGTGACGGGAGAAATGGCATCAGAGATTCTGTGCATAGAGAATTTTAAGAAAACCCGGTCAGGAAGGAGAGGGCTTGGGAACACGAAGAGAAGGCCAGAGTCCTTCCTGAATGGGTCAGGAAAACTCGCTGATTGACAGGAGGCATGTCCACTAGTGACGTCACATCTGGCTTGCAGCAGCTCCGCTGACCAACTTCCTTAATTGGGCATCTTAGACCCTGACCAGACCTGACAGTAACCATGAAAAGTTCTTTGATTTGTCTTTTCAAAACACCTAGAAAGATAATAAATCACTTCAAAAATCCAAAGTTTTTTTTTCCTTTCCTCAAAACTTTTAGATAAGAAAGAGAGAAAAAGAAACAAAAAAAAAAAAAAAAGGAAAGAGGCGTGTTTTGGTGATGTCATTACAACCTTAAGTGAACAGAGAAAAACACGTATTTCATAAATACTATTTGCTACAAAAACAACTTTTGGGACTCAAACCCTGAGGTTATAACAGAAATAACTATCACAAAGGTTCAAGGGGGAAAAAAAGTCCTTATCTTTTTCTCAGTGGATAGCAGAACAGTGACATAGAAAATTGCAACTTTTAACTACCAGAATCAAAATTTTTGCCTTCCTCATCTAATTCAGTTTCCTTTAATGAGCAGGCAGTTTCTTTGGGAAAGAAAAGCTATTTAGAACAAAATACCTGACAACCAGCTTGAGAGCCTGTATTAACAGCTGGTTTTTCTGTATTAACAACTGAAATTGCATACATTTGTTTTCCCATATTGTTATTGATTAAAGGGGGGATTAAGTCTCTTTGTCTCCACGTATCTGAAGATAAAGGATAGCTATAGCTAGGTTCATCCTAACTCAAATATGTTACTAGATGTAGTTTCCATTTTTAAAAAATCTTTTAAAAACAATAACAATCTTGCAGTGGTATGGTGAAAGATCATTCTAAATTGGCACAAACACACAGTATGCTATTAGTACATGATATTTATTATTTGATCATCACCATTAAAACATATAATTATTAATAATAGCCTATTCCTCCAAGCTAGCAGCAGGGCTCTAAGCAACTATTGTCCAATAATGTGCTGGTAAATAAAGCAATGAAATAAGTGTTAAAAACTCTATACATCCTAAAGAAGAAAAAAGTGACAGAGTTGGTACTAATGGTGTTTAGAGTACCGGACCAAACTGAGGCTGTCTAGACATATTCGCTAAAATCACATACAGGTAAGGGCAATCCCACTCTGAAACCTAAGCTGCTTCCTCAATGCTGCTCACAGCCTTATTCAACTTCCCAGTCATCAGGATGTATCATCCATCTGAAAGCCTGGAACTAGGATAAGGAGGAGGAGAAGATGAGTTCAGAAACTACTTGAGGCAATAAAATAAAATATATTTTGAATTGCAAATTATAGCAAATGATATTATCATATTCTTTACAGAGGTGATAAAAAATTGGAGATGGACACTACTAAAAAGATGTATCTTCTGTTTTCCTATTCAATCTTTTTGTTTTGTTCTGTTTTGTGGTGCCAGGGTTTGAACGCAGGGCCTTGCATATGCTAAGCAAGAGCTCTACCACTGAACTTCATCCCCAGCCCTTTTTATTTTGAGACAAGTTCTTGCTAAATGGCCCACATTGGCCTCAAACTTGCAATTTTCCTGTCTCAGCCTACTGAATCCCTGGAGTTACTGGCATGCACCACCACACCCTTTTCCTAGTCAATCTTAATTTCTCAGAGCATTTAATTTCAAGTTAACTGGAGTTACTATTCCTTTCATTCAATTGTGATTTACTCAGCACTTCTGATACACCAGGCACTGTGCAAGGCAGTGGATATATAGAAACGCAAAATGGAATCCCTGGCCTCCAGGAACTTGTGAGTTTAGTAGGCAAGCATTTATTGCACAATGCCTTAGGTCCCATGACAGAGGCAAGCAGAGAAGCACAGAAGAGAAATCTCCCCACTCTGAAAGATTCAGAAGTAGTTCATTGCCAGAGCTGATATCTGAACCAAGACTTATAACATGAAGACAAATCTAAGAGTCAAGTGTGGGGGAAGTCACATGTGGTATTTGGAGATACATGAGAACAAGTTAATGCAGAGAATTTTAGCAAATAAATTCTGAAGCATAGGTGCAATGGAGAAGAGTGAAAGGTGAAATAGACAAGTAATCTGGAGCCAGGTCCTAAGGACCTTTATATGCCATGCTAAAATAGTAGGCAGTTAGTGAAATACTGTGTTCATGGTGCCTTAGTTAATAATCATGCAAGTAACTTTACATATTTTATTTGTATGGAAACAGGGAGGATAGCACACACAGACAGAGGGATTTTCACTAGAGGTTATGATAAATATTGAATGAACATTGAGCATTCAATTCCAATCTTCAAGAAGTGATTCCCACTCCCATCCCCCAGGAGACAGGGCTTGAGGCAGAACAACAGTGTTCTTCAGTTCTTATAACTGCATAATTGTGTTATGAAGTTTTGGCATTCTTTGGTTTTTACTTATAGGGACTTATCTCTATAGGGAAAGAAAGATTAAAGGTATTTTACCATGGCATGCTCATTGGGTTGAGTGGTGTCCCTGAACAATCTGTGTCCACATAGAAACTGAGAATGTGACCTTATTTGGAAATAGGCTAAATTAATATGAGGTCATACTGAATTAGGGTAGGGCCTAAATCCAATGACTGTTATCTCTATAGGGAAGCAAAGTCAAAGGTGGGAGTTCTGCTGTCCAAAGCCAAGGGACCCTAAGGACTGCAAGCAGCCCCTAGAAGCTGGGAGAAATGAAAGGGATAGTTTCTCCCTCAGAATCTCCAAAAGGAATCAGCCTGCTAACATCTGGATTTTGGTCTTCTGGCCTCCAGAACTGCAAAAGAATAAGTTTCTGTTACTTTGAGCCACTGGATTGTGGTTATTTGTAACATCAGCCTGAGAACACTAATACAGCAACCATGAAGACCATGAAATGTGTGTGTATGTTTTGAGTGCTTTTAAAAATGTCTTAGGTGCCTTTTTCTAAATGGGACTTTACCCATTCCAACATTTCAAACAAGTCTTACTGGATAGATGAATAATTTTTAGGAAGTAATTACCCCATATTTAATGAGAAGTCTATATAAGTGTCAAGATATTAATTAGCAAGGTACAGTTTCTGTACTACCACCTATTTACTTAAATATTGTATTCTTTTATTCCCAGTTATGACAAATAGTCATATTTACAATTAATTTTCTCTATTTTAGGTTATTTTCCTTGGCCCATCTTGAGGAACTTGATGTTTCCTATAATGAAATTACTTCTATTCCAAATGAAATCCAGAAACTCAGGTATTTTGGGAGTAGTAAATACAAAGAAAGCCATGTTACCCTTAAAGATATTTGGTAATGACTGTGATGGAGAAACTTGAGTCCTTTCACTTATTTAGTAGCAAGCAATGTAAAATGTGATGTGTGAGCTACAAAGTTCATAGAAAATGTCATTTGAATTATTGGCATACAGTATTTTTAAGATATAATACTTTCATTAATTATTTGGAGGGTAGTACAAAGACTACTTAACAGAAAAATAAGCTACTTTTGCCCATTTTTTTTGTGGGTAGCTGTGGCTCTTATCTGTTTCATTTTTATAAGGAAAGACACTTACAAAATATTCATAATACCCAGTGTAGTTTTACTGTTAAATTCTGATTCTCACATTAATAAAAAGGAAGTCTGAAGTTCCTCTGTGTCTTTCTAGGTCAGTATCATAATGTTTTGATTACTACTTTAGAATACTATTAAAAAATAGCAAGGTTATTTTGTTATTTTTCAATAATAATTTCTTTACTACTCTCTATAGATCATAACATTTAAAATCATTTTACATAATTCCCAGCTTCTCCTTCAATACACATAAACACAAAGTTGGCATTTTAGTTGCCATCACCTTGAGATTACACAAATTTTGAAAAATTTACATTTTTGATGATAATAAAATTTTTTATTCTAAAACACATTCTATTTTTTTATTTTTTCAGATTTTGTTTGTTGTTCCTCATAAAAGAATTTTTGACTCACTTCGTATCTTTCTTAATAAACTTTTCCAAGTATTTTATAGTTATGTTGCTACGGTGAATATAATACTTCTCTTATTTCCATTTTTAGCTCTATCCAGTATAGAAAAACTATGTACATCTTTATGTTAACTTACAATCAAGCTATGTAAATCAAGTTCTCCTTAATTCTGATTTATTTTCTTTGGTTCTCTAGGAACATGATCTTTGGCAAAGGAGATCATTTTTTCCCTGATTTTATAATATTTATACTAATTATTTAATTTTCCATGTGATGATCCCTATCATTTAACAGGAGAATTCTGCCTATCTATATTTGTTAAGGACTGATGTATTTAATTTTTTGCTTTCTGCTTTAATTTGTATTTTTACTATTTATTTCCTGTTTCCCCCTCCCCTTCTCCCTCCCTTTCTTCCTCCTTCTTGTTCTGGTTTGTTCAGCATAATATTTGTTCCTTTTTTCCCCCTCCCTTGTTAATTTTGCTGTTTTACTGTATGTTGCTAATCCCTTCCCCAAACTCATAATCAAACATGTTTTCCTTAATATTTTACATAAGCCCCGGCCATGATGGCCTGTCTACCCACTGCTATTTTTGAAATCTAGTTGAGACTTAGAAAACTTTTATTTTCTTATTTTCCCTCCAAACTTACCTGCCCCTTATCTAATTCTAGAGTTTATGGAAATGGTTTAGAAACTTTTGACACAGATTCTCATTGGTATTTTCCTTTGTATTATGTCTCTCTTAATTTAGAACATTTATTGAGTATTTAAATCTTACAACATTTTCAGGCATTCTCCGTTTATTTTTAACTGTATGTGTTTCAAGATCCATTGCTCACTGCTGTTCTCTCTCCTCTTTCATCTCATCTTGAATCTGGAAAGATGTCTGTCTTAAGTTATTGCCTGGTTAGAGTTTTCCTGTAGGTCTTTTCTCGGATGAGTAGCTTTTTTCCTCTGAATCTTGGAGATAAGATAAAGGACTTCTTCGGAGCTGAAGGATCTGCCCTTGCAGCCCTTCTTCTCCATCAGTGTGGCCTCCCCAGCTTCCAGTGTGGCAGGCCGAGTACCTGATGCCAGTTTACTTTTTCTTTGTAAGTGGCTCTTATTCTCAGCTGAGAAGCCTTAAGATTCTCTCATCATCTTTGATCTTCAGCAGTTCTATAAGATTATGCTTAAGAGTATATCATTTTTCTTTCTTTAATCTGTCTTTCCTGGCATTCAGTGAACTCTTTTAATCAGCCAGCTCACGCTTCTTTTTTTTTTTTTAAGAAAATATGTTAAATTATTGCCTCTTCCATCTTTTTCATTTTCTCTTCCCAAAAAGCCTATCATTTATATATTAGGCCTACTGGATCTATCTTCTACGGATAGAAGATCTATCACCTATGTTTCTCCTCATGATTTTTTTTATATTTTTGCTCTGTTCTGAATTATACTTTGTACTTTGCTTCTAATTTGGATCTCCACAAGGGTCATGTTCTTCTGTTTATCCACTTAATCTTTTAGTTTCACAAATCATGCATTTGGGTTCAAGAAAGCATTTGGGTGTTTGAGTGTGCACACATTTGACTCTTACTATTTCTCCTGCTCCCACCCCAACTTCTTATCTGTCTCTCCACAGAATGTGCTTGCCTCAGGGCCACTGTCCAATGCAATGTGTCTGGTTTTTACTCTGGCAACTTTTCTGCTTGCCCAATGGCAGTCAAGA
>PVHX01011642.1:51870-63209 GCA_004024805.1 Geosciurus inauris
CAAAAAAAAAAAAAAAAAAAAGGTCACCACTCAAAACAGCAGGCATATCAGTGATGCCTCAGGGGATTCCTCTGCCCCAAAATGCTCAGCTTCTAAACTGTCTGGATGTGGGGCTCTTCCAGCTTTGAATATTGTAGCTTAGTTCCCCAAAACCCATTGAAGGGAAGAGGGCATGCAAACTTCCAGGTCCTCACCCTGGGTATCCTGGGAACATTTACTGGCCTTTCTCTTGCATGTGCCACACTCATTCTGGTTGTTCACACAGGACTTCTTGTCATCTGGGGCTTCTACAGCAACATCCTGTAGGCTAGGTACCTTGTGCATAACAGAAATTCATTTCTCATGTTCTGGAATGCCCAGAAGCCCCATATAAAGATGCAAGTGAATCTGGTGTTTGGCTAGGGTGTGCTGCCTCACACATGGCCACCTTCATCCTCCTCCTCCTCCTGTGATGGAAGGGGCCAGCTGAAGCCTCTTTTATAAGGGTACTAATCCTGCTTATGAGGGTTTTCGTCTACCCCAACCTAATCACCTCCTAAAAGTTCCTTCTCCAAATGCCATTACCTCGGAGATAAAGATTTCAACATATGAATGGGGGTGGAGGGAGGATATTCAGACCATAGCCAGACTCTGCTGCTGGCCTGTAGGCTGTGTTTGATGCAGAGAAAAAAAGTGACCACGCTAGTTCTCTCCTTCAGGACCAAAACAGCCTAGAGTCTCACTCTCCTGTACCAGACCCCGGGAAGCACAAGGTCAAACTGGAAGAATCCTGTTAGCTATCCTCCTAGCCTCTTTTTGTTTTAAATACCACCTCTGACCGCATTTTAATACTGTTAGTAAGGGTCACAATGTGAGTCTAGACTGTCAATGAGAATCCAGAAGCCTGTAGCTCACTGCCTAAATTCCATTTTCTAGACTGTTCACCTTTAATGCATGTGAAATGTTGTTGGCCTTTGACTTTGATTTTTGTATATCCCTCATGAACAGATGCTTTTCTGTCTGCTTCCAGCACTAATTAGAAAGGAGATAAGTGACTGTGGAAAAAACACTACTGAGACAAGCGACAATGAGAAAATCAGTCATGCTGAGTCTCTGAATAAAGGACCAAGGATTATTGAAAGCAATTGACACAGTGAAAACTAAGGGGACTTAAGTGTTGAAAAGGCCAGAGCATAACATAGCACATGGTGCATTTTTTATGATGGCATAAATTTCACTGGTTTCATTTGGGTTGAATGACAACATATGTGTCGATGATCAATTTTTTTATGAAAACATATTTTTTCTGTATGTCATTATACTATATTATACAACACTTATTGGTCTTCCTGTGATTGTAGACATTATTTATTTTTCCATACTGATGATACCATTCAAAGGCCTTCCAAATACAGGCACTGACTCAGCACAACAAAGTATACTTATTTGCATAATAATATATTAGCTCAGTTGTTTCATGTGTAAATTCTCTTGATTTTAAGGAAATACTTAAATACACAAGATTACACCTTTTTTTTCTTGCCAATAAATTTGTTGCCAATTTTTAAGAGAACTGGGGCAGAATTTGATGTCAATATTTTAAATTGTGTAAATATCTTTAAAATGAGATTTTCTTTATTTACAGATCACTTGACAAACTGATTGTTGATGGGAATTACTTGTTTTTTCTTCCACCTGGAATTTTGAAGCTTAACCTGACAAAACTCCAGTTTGAGAACACTTTCACTCATCGTAGTTTTTGGCCAGAGAATTCTCTGAATAGTCCCCAGCGACTTACTCACATGTGTGCTTGGTTCATTGTCAAAAATGATCTACTTGATTCTTATGCTATGATCCCACTAAAAGTTCAAAGGTTACTGATATGGTGAGTAAATTCTGAAGTACTTCTGACCAAACTACACCTTTTAGTGTCTAAAGTTTCTTCATTAAGGGTTGCTCAGTGGCAGAGGGCTTGCCTAGCACTCTTGTGAGGCACTGGGTTTGATCCTTAGCACCACATAAAAATAAACAAAATAAAGGCATTCTGTCCATCTGCAACTACAAAAAAAATTTTTTTTAATGTCTTCATTAAGAGCCAAATAACAAGCTGGGCGCCGTGGCACACGCCTGTAATCCCAGCACTTTGGGAGGTTGCAAGTTCAAAGCCAGCCTCAGCAATGGCGAGGTGCTAAGCAACTCAGTGAAACCCTGTCTCTGCATAAGACATAAAAATAGGGCTGGGGATGTGGCTCAGTGGTTGAGTACCCCTGAGTTCAATCACGGGTACCAAAAAATAAAAGAGCCAAATAACAGTTTTACTAGATCTCACACACACACAACCAGCACATCACACACAAAAGCATACACACAGTTCTTCAAATTGCCCCTTCCAGCTTTTCAGGGATAATAAAATAGTCTTAATTCAGTTCCATTGTCTTAAAAATAATATTGTCTGAATTCAGTTCCATTGTCTTAATATTCTCAAGTTATTATAAACTCAATATAAAGGGTAGGTTGCTGAAGTGTATTGACATTATTTATACAGCTGTTACATAAATCCTTTCTATGAGTTACTAAGTACAGAGAAGTAGTTTTTTTTAATGTTATTGTATTTTTTATACCTTATTTTATTTATATTTATGTGGTGCTGAGGATCAAACCCAGTGCCTCACGCATGCTAGGCAAGCACTGTACCACTGAGCTCCAGCTCCAGCCCTAGAAATAGTTTCTTTTAAAAAAAATTCCTCCACCCAGGGAAATGTTTTACCCTACCATGGTAGAGACCTGAACAGAGCTGATATGTCTGAGCAACTGCTCTCCTCCAGTATCCATGACCAGTCGTGGAGTCATCACCTGATCTCAGGACTAGAGTTCTCAAACCCCCACACACTTATAGCTCACTCAAGCGTGTTTCTTATTTCCTTCAAATGGTATTAAACCATTTTTACTCAAGTGTTAATCATCAGCAATTAGACTATTGATTTAATAAATACTGTTGTATGCCTGAGTAAAATCTGTTTCCCTGGAATGTATAAATTACCAGTATTGACTCAATAAAAGGCATATGCTATGGTTTGGATCTTGAGTGTTTCCCAGAGGACCATGTGTTAAAAGTGTTGTCCATTGAGAGGCAGTGGAACCTTTAAGGGGTGGGGCCCACCAAGAGATGCTTACGTCATTGGAGACATGCCTTTGGATGAGATTGTGGGGTCCAGTCCCATCTTCTTTCTCTTTACTTCCTGGCCATGAGTTGAGTGAGTTTTGTTCCACCACTCACTCCCATCACAATGGGTTGCCTCACCACAGATTCAAAGTAATGGGACCAATTGATTATGAATAGGAACCTCCAAAACTGAGTGAAAACAAACCAAACGTTTTCTCTTTTTACAAGTTGATTATCTCAGGCATTTTGTTATAGTGGTGCAAAGCTAACACAGCAAACAAGCTGAACTAACACAGCAACCACTAAAGAAACTTGAAAAAATACTTAAAGATCTATCAATAAAAAAAGAACCAAGCCAAGAGGATTTCAATTTCAATACACTGAGATTTCAAAACTCATGAAGTTTTGTTGCACATGAGAAAATTCTAAAAATTTCTCCAAGGGAAAAATCTTTAAATTATAATACCCAACTAGTAAGTGATATGGACCACATATTTAGATTCCCCACAAAGTTGGGAATCTGAGATTCCTGAAATAAAGGTGGCCCCAAAGAAGGCCTAAGTGGTTCCAGAGCAATGAACTACCTCTCTCCCAGAAGTACCAAAGTTTTTGACAGAAACATTCTCAATTTATACAGTAAAGATTCCAGGAAATTAAGTTCAATGAATATTATCCCATGATTTCAAGAGATTTACAAACCACCAAGAATAAAAGTGAGCACAAATAACCATAGGTACTAATCTCCAAGAATCTAAGATATTAGTATTATTTATAGATCATGTAAGTGTTTTGAGAAATAAAATATAATTTTAAATATAGTTAATAAATATGAGATTATCAAATATGACCAGGAAAATATGGAAAAGAAATTTTAAATGAAATAAAATTCTAGAAATGAAAAAATGTAATACTTCAAATCAACTTGGTACATGAATTAAATAGCAGGTCATACATACATGAAGAAAGAAGCAGAAAAATTATAGTTAATACAGAGAAAGGAAAGGAAAGGAAGAAAAGAGTTAACATACACTTTGAGAGCTAGAAAGTGAGAACAGAGAGAATAGTGGCATCATCACTGGAGGAGATGATGGCTGCAAAGTCTCAGAAGTAAAGAAAGATGTGAATTCACAGCTGTGCACAGGCTCAGAAAGGCACCTCATGGAAACTGAAGAACACCAAAGACAAAGACAAGAAACCAAAATCAGATGGAAGAAAATCATAAGGAACAGCTGAGGAACTACCAGCAACAGCGGAACAGTGTCTGAAAGATATTATATTCTGCCTAGCAAAACTACCTTGCAAAAAGAAGAAGGGGCTGGGGCTGGGGCTTAGTGGTGGAGCACTTGCCTAGCATGTGTGAGGCACTGGGTTCGATTCTCAGCACCACACATAAGTAATAAATGAATAAAATAAAGATCCATCAACAACTAAAATATTAAGAAGAAGGAGGAGGAGGAGGAGGAGGATGAGGAGGAGAAGGAGGAGGAGAAGGAGGAGGAGGTGGAGGAGGAGGAGAAAAATAACTGTATTTTTGGAGGAAACCAAAACAGAGAATTTACTCCCAATAGATTTTCGCTAAGGATATATGCATCAGAAAGAAGGAAAATAACTTCAAAAGCAAGATCAGAGATGTAAGAAGTAATAGCCAAAAAAGAAATTTAAAAACAAGTAAACAAACATGATCTCTATGAAATGATAATAGCAATGTCTATAGTATGAGGTTAAAAGGAGATTCGGCTAAAAGCAGACATTAAATAGAAAGGTAATCTTTAAAAGATATTTTTATAATAGCAAGTAAAAACAATGTACCTAGGAATATATCAAGTGAAGTATGTGCAAGATATCTATGGAGGAAGAAAAGTAAAGAATCCTGAATTCAAGGGGAGGGATACATATTCAAGGATGAAGTTCAATACTAAAAATACTCCGGATATTCCTGAATACACCCGTAAATCCAAAGCAATTTTGGTCAAAATCCTAATAGAATTTTCTCAGGAACTTGATGAATCTGATTCTAAAATATACATGGGAAAGCAGAGGCTCCAAAGTAGCCAAAATAAACCTGGAAAAGAAGTCTAACATACTGGGCTTACAAGACTTTATATTAAAAGTTAAAGAAGCCGGGTGCGGTGGTGCAAGCCTACAATCCCAGAACTTAGGGAGGCTAAGACAGGAGAATTGTGAGTTCAAAGCCAGCCTCAGTGAGACCCTGTCTCTACATAAAACACAAAATAGGGCTGGGGATGTGTCTCAGTGGTTGAGTACCCCTGAGTTCAATCTCCAGTACCAAAAAAAAAAAAAAAAAGTTAAAGAAATAACACAGGTTGGTATTAGATGCAGGGAAGGACACATTTTGTAATGGAAGGGAAAACAGCCCAGTCATTTTGTTTTCATGCATATGTGAAAACTCAATGCTTGACAAAATGGCACTGTGGATCTGGAGGGAGAGACTTTAATAAATGTGGTTGAGACATTTGCTCATCTTCAGAGAAAAAAATATAAAGTTAGATTTTTGCTAGGTATATGTCACCATCATTCACAAAGATCATTTCCAATAGCATTAAAAATTTCAGTATGAAAACCAAATTTTGATGTTTTTAGAAGCAAGTACAGAAGCTTATCTATGACTCCATGGCATACAGGAAAAGATACCCTAAACAAACCACAGAAATGCAAACAGTACAGCAAAGTTTCATGAATTTGATCAGAGAGAGGTTTCCACAAATACAAGATACCCTCAATGAAATTAAAAAAACAAATCATCAACTGAAATAAGTCAATGCTTATAAAAAGTTGAAACATATATATCTTCCACAGATCAATTAGAAAAGAGAGAACCCAGAGAGAAAAGTGAGTAAGTAATCGGAATATGCAATTAATTCATGAATGATACAGATAGGAGATAAATAAGAACATTAATCTCACAGCAATCAAGGAACCATAATGTGAAATAGCAACAATAAATTTTGTTTTTTTTTACCTACCTGTCTTACCAGCGTTTAAAAGATCGATATTGTGTTGGCTTTTCCATGTCTGAAAACAGAACTATTGGTACCATTGGTGGTAACTGTAAACTGCAAGACACTTCATGAGCAGCAATTTGACAGTTTGTTACTTACCCTTTAAAACAGCAATTTACATCTTTAGGATTTGGCCTTATGGAGGTAGTTACCTGTGAACACAAAGTTTGTTAACAGGGATGATAACTGCAGCCTAAATGTGCATCAGAAAGAGAATGGTAAAATAAATTACCCAAACTATTGAAAGGTGGTGATGCTATTAGTAAGAATGAAGTAAAACAAAATATATCAACGTGGAAAGTTGTCTAAGAAACTATACGTAATAGTTTTGTTTAAGAAAAGTAATATTGTGTTACACATGTCTATACTTCATTGTTTGGCTCTTTTAGCATTTAATTTTTTGTTGTTGTTCCCAGGGATTGAACGCAGGGGTGCTTCACCACAGAGCCTCAGCCCTATTTATTTATTTATTTATTTTAATTTTGAGACAGGGTCTTGCTAAAAAGTTAAGTAAGGCCTTGCTAATTTGCTGAGGCTGGCTTTGAATTTCTGATCCTCCTGCCTCAGCCTCCAAGCCACTGGGATTACAGGCATGGGCCACAGCACCTTGCAGCATATAATTTCTCACTTGATTATAAGTGCCACTTCTAGATAGTAAGCTCAATGAAGAGAAAGGTTGTATATTATAGTACTTGATCTTGCAAAGCATCACGTGTTTTTACTTTGGTAGAAATTTATTGCATGTTGACTTGATGTTTCTCCATTTCAGCACATCCAAGTGTGAATGGTGTCTTGGTCCCATGTTTGGTGAAGGTTTTCGTATCATCCAATCCTACAGTATTTTTGGAGCAGCAGAGATTCCTGTCATGTTTCATGTCTGTTCTCTTTCCTGCTATAGGAAAATAAAGGAAAGCAGTGTAGTTTGGGAAGGTGGTCTTTGTGACAAAGTAGATTCAAATTTGGAGTGAGCAAGAAGGATAATACAGTGGTTCATCATTCCCTCTGTAAAGGCAGGTGAAGTTTGTGTTAGTAATTCCTCTCTTTGAGTGTAGGTGCCAGCAGACTTGTCTTCTCAGATGAATTCTCTGTGTAATCCTAACTTCTTGTGAAAGTTCATGATTGTTAGGAAATTGTTGCAGAATAATTTTACTCAAAAAAGATTACTAAGGCCTTTGAATGTCAACAAAGACTTAGAAAATTTCTCTCATAGCCTGTTTAATATAAAAAAAAAAATGTTCCTGTGCTTTGCAAAAAGACTTGTGCATTTGGTCTTTTCATGCATCCTTAGTAATTGACAAGGTAGCATTTCAAAGGCATCACTGAAGTTTGTATGGCATATGGCTTCAATGTTGCACAGCCCAAATTCTCAATGAATATTTCTGGGGAAATCTGTCCAGTGCCAATCATCTCAATTGTGGTTTGCTTTTTGGAATAAAATATCAATTCTGGACTGGTTTTTAGTTGTTTGAATTCATTTCCCAAACTCTTAGAAAACTGGTACAATCTCCAGTGGTCACCTTGAATTTCATGGCAGCAAGCTGAGATACTGGCCATTAGCCTGATTCCCTAGGTCAGCACCACATTTACCAAGGCCTTCAGTGATCATCTGACAAGAAAAAAATTGTAGAACTCACAAAATTGCATTGCAAAGCAACATATGCCTAGAGTAGAGCTTGAAGCTTTAGGAATTAAGTTTTGGTAAGAGGAAGTTCAGAAAGCATTTTGATATAACAATTTTATATGGCATTAAATTGTTTCATGTATGGCATGTTTTTTATGTGCAGTTAATTTAAATATGGTTCATTGAATTTAATGACATGAAATGATCTAAATTTATACAGCTGTCTTACCATTAGAGAATGTCAGAATATACATAGTATGTTAGGTTTGTATGTATCACTGAATAATATTTAAATTAAAGGTAAAATAATGAGGCAAAATATTTTTTTCTGATAATTCAATTAAATAAATCAAAATACCTGTATACTTTTCCTTGAAATTCAGTTTATTTTAAGTAGAAATAGGCAAACTTTGCCTGAGAAGTACAAACTGCATTCTCTAGCAAAATAAGTTATTTATAATATCACATATGTAATCCAGAAGAGAATATTAATAGTATGATAACCAAATAATTTATTAAATCATCATATACAACCAGGCATGGTGGTATATGCCTCCAATCTTAGACATTCAAGAGGCTGAGGCAAGATGATTGCAGTTTCCAGGCCAGCCTCATCAGCTGAGTGAGGCCCTAAAAAGCTTGGGAAGATCCTGTCTGAAGGTAAAAATAAAGAAGGCTGAGGATGTAGTTAAGTGGTAAAGTGCAACTGGGTTCGATCCTCAGTGCCCTCCACAGAAGTACTTACACTGTGTTTTTCAATATAAAGTCCCCCTTGTACGGCTACCCCCAAATCAAAAGTCAGACAGTAACTTTGACATGTGTTAGTGTGTGTTCTTACATTTACTGTTTTTAAAATGAGATTGCCTAGCCAGACCTGGTAGCATAAACCTGTAATCCCAGCAAATCAGAAGGCTGAGCAGGAGGATCACAAGTTTGAGGTTTGAGGTTAGACTCCGCATCTTAGCAAGATCCTGTCTCAGAATTAAAAATAGAAAGAGCTGGGGATGTGGCTCAGTGATAGAGTTCCCCTAGGTTCAATCCCCAGTACCAGAGAGAGAGAGACAGAGAGACAGACATTGCTTTGTCTTATACCACATCAAAAATTAATTTCCAATTTTAGACTTAAAGGTCCAAATTGAAAATATAAAGAAATAAACAAGAACTTTAAAAAATCAGAACGAAAATCATCTTTTAACCAAGAATTGAAAGTGCAATGAAAAGATGAACGGATTTACTGTGTTAAAATAAATTAAATGTCCATATGGCCAAAACCACCATACATAAAATTAAAAGACAAGCCACACTGCGGAATATAAGTATTAATATATATGACCCAAAAGAGGTGGGCTATTAACCAAGGAATCTTGATTGTAAATTATAAAAACCCACTTGAACCTGTTGAAACAACAAAACAAAATGCGTTCATTTGTTCATGTGTCTGCAGGCACAGCTGATTCAAGAGCTCAAACTGTGTCATCAAGCCTTTAGCTACTTTTCTACCTAATCTAACTCCACTCATTTGGCTATCAGCCTGTGACATTTTCAAGTTTGCCTCATAGCCAGGTACTAAGGATTGCTACTGATAATCCCAGGTTTTTGTACTTAGAATCTCAAGAACCTCAGAGAAAAAACACATCATCAGTCCCAACTGTAAGCATAAAATATTTTAGGGATGATGTTCATTGGCTCAGCTTGGGTCATACAACCACATATAAACAAATCATTATAGCTTCGTGGACAGAGCCCTCCGATTGGCTGGGCCTGAGTCACACGCCCATCTCGGGAACTGGGAAAGGCAGGATTAGCCCCTCCCCAAACAAAAGAAATAGATTCTCCATAAGATAGAAGAGTTGTATCTGGAACTGAAAATTGGGGGAAGGGGAAGTGTTTGGGGCCCCTAAAATCCAGAACTGTCAGAGACTTCTAACCTTCTCTGTATGTAATAAGCTGTTACAATTAATGAAAAAGATCTTTTAAAATATTAAATATTTAAATAGCTATAAGAATTAAAATTAAAAGAATTTTCTTCTCAAAAATACTTGCACTTTATGCAAAGATATAGTCAAGGATATTCACAATGAGATTATTTGCATGGTGAAAATTTAAAATAATCTAAGTTTTCATCAATAGAAAATTGGTTAAATATGGTAAATCCACACACAGCAATATCATTCAATCATCTAAAAAAAAATAGCTATTTTTCCTGACATGGAAGATGTCTATCAAATATATATGTTTTGAAAATTACTTACTAGGTAATGTAATCACGTAATTCAAAATGTACAAAAGAATATAACATAAAAATTCTTTCTTTAACCCAAAGCCCTCCTTTATTTCCCTCTCAGAGGTAACCACTGAGATCAATTCTTTTGTATTCTTTTGGGATAGCTTATATACATGGAAGCTAATATATAAATGTATTTATTCCTTATTTATATAATATTAGCCCTATTTATATAATATTAATAAATATATAATCCCAATTTATAATATTATATTCCTCTCTGCACCTCTCTCTTCACATTAAGGTAGTTCCTTATCAGTACATTATTAGCTTGTATTTTTTATAGTTGCATATTATTTCTTTTTTTTAACCATATGATAGTTTATTTTTTTTCTCAAAAATTGCATTTTAATACATGTTATCAAACATAACAGAAAATAACAAATTTTCAGAAGCTGTACACACTGTTCACTGAAAACATTTGTTGAGGCAAATAGAAAAAATTGTTACAATCATAATTGTTCTAACTTTGCACAAAATTATAAGCAGATTAAATTCTTCATATTAAACACCTTTATATGTACTTTCAATGAACAGTATATATATATATATATATATATATATTTTTTTTTTTATCAACCATCTTTACTATACCCATTCCCCTTTCCTGCTCCCCACCTCCCCCATGCCATGTCCAGTGTTCCTCTGTTTCTCTTATGTTTCCCATTCCCACCTCCCTTATTCATCAGCATCCACTAAACAGAGAGACCATTCGGCATTTGGTTTTTTGGGATTGGCTTACTTCACTTAGCATAATGCTTTCCAATTCCATCCATTTGCCTGCAAATGCCATAATTTTATTCCCTTTTATTGCTGAATAATATCCCATTGTGTATATGTACCACAGTTTCTTTATCCATTCATCTATTGAAGGACATCTGGGTTGCTTCCACAGTTTAGCAATTGTGAATTGTGCTGCTATGAACATTGAAGTGGCTGCTTTACTGTAGTGTGCTGTTTTTAAGTCTTTAGGGTATAGGCCAAGGAGTGGGATAGCTGGGTCAAATGGTGGTTCCATTCCAAGTTTTTTAAGCGGTCTCCATACTGCTTTCCAGATTGGTTGCACCAATTTACAATCCCACCAGCAATGTTTAAGTGTACCTTTTTCTCCACATCCTCGCCAGCACTTATTGTTGCTGGTATTTTGGATAGCTGCCATTCTGACTGGGGTGAGATGAAATCTGAGAGTAGTTTTGATTTGCATTTCTCTAATGGCTAGAGATGTTGAACATTTCTTCATATATATGTTTATTGATTGTACATCATCTTCTG
>PVHX01011643.1:0-63120 GCA_004024805.1 Geosciurus inauris
AGATGCGATTGGAGTGGGTCTGAGGATCCTCAAGGGAGAAGCCAGAGGACAGCAGTGCAGTTTCAAATAGCAACACCACCAGGTCCTTGACAGCCTTGTCATTTTTGTCTGCCTCTGCCTTTTGCCGCAATGTCTCCACAATGGGGTGGTCAGGGTTGATCTCCAGGTGCTTTTTGGCCATCATGTAGCCCATTGTGGAATTGTCTCGAAGTGCCTGGGCCTTCATGATCCGCTCCATGTTGGCTGTCCAGCCATAGGTGCTGGTAACAATGCAGCAGGGTGAAGACACAAGCCTATTGGAGATTGTCACCTTCTCAACCTATTGATGAATTCCTAGGTCTTTGAATCACTTTGAGTTGAGTTTTGTGCAGTGTGAGAGGTTAAATTTCATTCTACTACATATGAATTTCCAGTTTTTCCAAAACCATTTGTTTAAAAGGATAGGTTTTCTCCAATGTATGTTTTTGGCACCTTTGTCTAGTCATCAGATAACCATGTGTCATCTATTCTATTCCACTGATCTTCATGCCTGCATTGTTGTGAGTACCACGCTGTTTTTGTTATCATAGCTCTGTACTATATAATTTGAGTTCCAGTATTGTGATGCTTCCTGCTTCACTCTTCGCACTAAGGATTGCTTTGGCTATTCTGGGTCTCTTATTTTTTCAAATGAATTTCATAATTGCTTTTCTAGTTCTGTGAAATGCAAATTAAAACTACAATGAGATTTCATTTCACTCCAGACTGAATGGCAATTATCAAGAAAGAACAATAAATGTTGACAAGGATGTGGGCAAAAAGGTCCATAGTTGGTGGGTCTGCAAATTAGTACACCTATTCATAAAGCAGAATGGAGATTCCTCAAGAATCTAAAAATGGAACCATAATATGACTCAACTCTCCCACTCTTCGGTATGTATCATTAAAATCAACATACGACAGTGACACGGCCACATCAATGTTAATACCAGCACAATTCACAATATCCAAGCTACAGAGCCAACCTAGTGCCCTTCAACAGATGAATGGATAGAGAAAATGCAGTGTATATATACACAATGGCATATTCCTCAGCCATAAAGAATGACACGGCATTTGCAGGTAAATAGATGAACTAGAGACTATCATGCTAAGTAAAATAAATCAGTTCCAAAAGGTCAATGCTGAATGTTTTCTCTGATACATGGAAGCTAATCCAAAATAAAGAGGGGTGTGGAAAAAAATAGATGATCAGTGGAGTAGAGGAAGGAGAATGAAGAGAATGGAGGAAGGATGGGATAGGGAAAGAGAGTGGAATGAGTCTCACCTAACTTTCCTATGTACATATATGAATATACCACAGTGAATCTCACCATCATGTATAGCCATAAGACACTAATTATTTTTAAAAATGAAGTAAATAGCAAAAAGAACAGCAGAGTAGAGGAAAGGGAACAGGGGGAAGGAGGAGGGGAAGGAAAGGGAAGTACTGAGGACTGAATTAGAAAAAATACCACTGCATGCTTTTATAATTATGTCAAAATGAATACTAATGTCATATATAACTACAAACCAAAAGAAGAAGAAGAAAGAACTAATGCCAAGCCTCCTCAAATTATTCCATGAAATAGAAAGGGAAGGGACACTTCCAAACTCATTCTATAAAACCGGTATCAGCCTGATATAAAAACCAGATAGCCAAAGAAAGAAAACTACAGACCAATACTACTGATGAACATAGATTTACAAATCCTGAATAAAATATAGCAAACTGCATCCAAAAACACATTAAGAAAAGTATACACCATGATCTAGTGAGCATAATTCCAGGAATGCAAGGTTAGTACAATAAATATACATAAATGAATGTAATTCATCACATAACTAGAATCAAAGGCTAAAATCACATCATCATTTCATAGATGCAGAAAAAGCCTTTGGAAAAAATCCAGCACCTATTTATGCTAAAAACATGTAAGAAACTAGGTATACAAGGAATATAACTGAATATCAAAAAGGATATATGTGACAAAGTATGAACATCATATTGAACAGAGAAAAATCAGAAGCATTTCCTCTAAAATCAGGAATATAAGAGTATTCACTCTCACCTCTCCTATTCAAATAGTTCTTGAATCTTCAACCATAGCATACCAACAGGAAAAGAAGAAATCAAACTATCTCTGGTGAGGAGTGATCCTACATTTAGTAGAGGGGAAAAAAACAAAAAACCAACTCCTAGAGCTGATAAGTAGATTCAGCAAACTAGCAGGAAAAAAGATCAACACATGAAAATCAATAGTTCTCCTAATGAATTTGCTGAAAAAGAAAACAAAAATGCTATTCTATTCACAATAGACAAAAAAATAAATACTTGGGAATAAATCTAAGGAGGAAAAAGAGCTCTACAATGAAAGTTATAAAACACTGAAAAAAGAAACCAAAGGAAACTTTAGAAGATGGAAAATGTTTGCATATTCTTGGATAGGTGAAATTAATAGTCAAAGTGGCCACATTCCCAAAAGCAATCTACAGATCCAAGGCAATTTCCATAAAATACCAATGACATTCTTTACAGTACTAGAATAAAATGGTCCTAAAATTTATATGAAAGAATAAAAGATCCACAATAGCCAATGAAATCCTGAGCAGCAAGAGCAAAAATGTAAGCATCACGATACCTGATCTCAAACTATACTCCACGTCTACGGCCACACACACATACACACACACACACACACTATTCTTTTGCCATAAAAACAAATAAGAAGACCAGTGGAACAGGCCAGGAAACAGAAAGACATTCACATAAATACAGTCATCTGATCCTTAACAAAGCTGACAAAAACTTGAGTTGAAGAAAAATTTTTTTAACAAACAGTGTTAGGAAAACTGAATAGCCATTTGTAGAAGAATTAAACTAGATCCCTACCTTTCACCCTGCACAAAACTCAACTATAATAAATCAATTAACCAGAGAGATGGAAAATTGAGCTCTGTATGTACTATGACTTGAAATGCATTTAAATAAATAAACTAATTTTTAAAATAAATAAATAAATAAATTTTTTAAAGAACTATAAAAAAAAAAAGTAAACAGAAGGAAGACCAGTAGTGCACAGGAAGGAGATCAGGGAGAGAGAAGGGGATAGTACTTGGGATTGAAATAGAGAAATCTATGTTATATGCATTTATCAGTATGTCAAAATGAATACTCACTATTATGTAAAACTACAATCCAACTAAAAATGTTTAAACTTTTTGAAAAAGAAAAAAACAGTAGTTTAAGGGAGGGGAGTAGCTCAATGATAGAGAGCTTCCTAGCATTTACAAGGTCCTGTATGCCTAGCACCACAAAACATATAAAATAAATAAATAACCTGAAAAGCTCTACATCTATCTATCAAAGAAATTATATTCAAACCTTAAATTTCTCATAAGTAGAAAAAAGTAAGAAAAACTCTATTGCAACATAATTTCACTGATAAATTTTACCCAACAGTTAAAAAAATGAAATAATATTATTCCTACATAAACTTTCCAGAAAAGAGAACACCAACTCATTTAAAATAGTCAAATATCAAATCCAGACACAAAGTCTATAAGAAAATTATAGGATAACATACCTCACCTAAATACAAAAATATTCAACAAAACTCTAGTCAAAGAATCCAGAAATATATAGGCAGAGTGATATTTTATCTCCAAATAGAGTTTATCCTGGCAATGCAAGGTTGGCTTAATATTTGAAAATCATTTGATGTAATTCCCTAAAGTCTAGACTTCAGGTTTCAGGAAGCTAGGGCACACTGGATTTAGGCAGGCTCCAGTATGTTTCTAACTTCTTAAACTTCATGTCTACCTTGAGTATGTTCTATTCATGAAAAATAGCAAGAGCTCAACAGCTGACAAGTCATATCACACAGCACAATGTAAGACTCTGCTTTAGTCTTCTTTTCATTAATGTAAAAAAAATACCTGAGATAATCAACTTGAAAAAAGGAAAAGTTTATGTTGGCTTACAAGTTTGAAGATTTTAGTCCATTATTGGTTGGCCCCCCGCTACTTCTAGGTCTGTAGATCCCTAGTACATCATGGTGGGAGGGCAAGGTGGAGGAGGCTACTGATCTCTTGGTGACAGAGAGGAAAGAGAAAAAAGAGGAACTTGTGATCCACAGTCTCTTTTGGGACACAACCCCAATGACCTCAAACCTCTCCCTGGGCCCCATCTCTTTAAAGGTTTCTACCACTGTCCAATAGTGCCAAGCTAAGGACTAAGCCTTTAAAACATGAGCCTTGGGAAATACTACAGACTGAACTAAAGTTCTGCTTGCTGCATGTCCACTAAAAATTCACTGCATAACATCAACTAACAAACCACTAGCAAAAGCAATTTAGTTGGCTAAAACCTTCATCAATGAGGCTGGGAAATAAACTCTTCCCCAAAGCAGAGGAAGGTAATATATATTTACTATACTATAATCAAGGCTATCACACATAATGTTGATAAGGTAACATTAATATCCAGAATTGGGGGGGGGGGGTGACCAGGAGTTGAACCCAGGGGCTCTATGCCACTGAGCCACATCCCCAGCCCTTGTTTATATTTTATTTGTACACAGGGTCTCAAGTTGTTTAGGGCCTCACTAAGTTGCTTAGGCTGGCTTTGAACTCATGATCCTCCTGCCTTAGCCTCTCAAGCTACTGGGATTATAGGTGTGCACCACCAGCCCAGCTGATACTCAGAATTTTTAATGAAATCACTTTGGCAAAATGCAGGTATTCTGGAGGTAAGTGTGGAGATACAAAGTAAATAAAAACAAATCCACATGAACAAGGAAAACTAGTTACAGGACATCTTTCCAGAAATCCAGGAAAAATGTATTTAACAAATCAATAAGTAGATAAACTAAAACCCTATAAAACATGCAAAGGAAAAAAATGGTATGTTTAAGAAGTAGAATTCCATTCAAACCTATGTCCATGTCTCACTGCCATGTCCAAAAGAGATGACAGAATTACCTGATGTATGCCTTCATTTAAGGATAACTATCATCATCTTCACCATTTTCATTATCTCCATTATCAAAGTAAACTAGTAAACTATTTTCTTACAGAATGCACTGCTTTACCTCTGCTTATCCTGAGTACTACTTGTCTTTTTTCTGCCCACTGAAATTATCTGATGAGATTTTTCTACCACTTATGCCATTATTTGAAGCACTTTCTATTCATGAAAATTGCCATCTTCAAGTGTGCACTCTTGCCATGTAAACTTCAAACCCCTCAAAGAACAGCAGTCAGTGATCATCATCAGTTCATTGTTTTATGCATGATAGCCCAGTTGTGAAGAAACTCAAAAATAAAATTTCCTTCCTGTTCAAGGAATAGAGTTTCATTCAGTGTTCCAATTTTTTTCTAAAGTAGACTTTACTATGCATTGAACATTTTTATTTTCTAATACAGGTGATGCTTGAACAATGCAGGGATTAGGAGCATTGACCTGGCAACACAGTCAAAACTTCGAGTACACCTTTCATTATTACTATTATTATTATTTAACACTTCTATTAATAGGAGCTTGCAGTTTGTTCACTTTCTTTTAAAAATCAAACTGTATACCTTTATTGCTAATTAAAAATGAAGTTATTAAATATCTCATCTTGACTAGCTATGAAACAAAGGGAAAGGAACGTGAAAGGGGAGTGTTATGGTTTAGATGGGAGGTATCCCCCAAAAGCTAATGTGTGAGACAATGCAAGGCAGTTTAGAATCATTGGGCTATGAGAGCCTTACATGAATCAGTGCATTGATCCACTTGAATGGATTAACTGGGTATTAATTGTAGGCAAGTAGGGTATGGCTGGAGGAGATGGGTTCCTGTGGGCATGCCTTTGGGGTACATATTTTGTCTCTGATGAATTGAGCTTAGTCTCTCTCTGCTTCCTGATTGTCCTATCCTGAGCTGCTTTCCTCTTCCACACCTTTCCAACATGATGTTCTACCTCACCTCAGTCCCAGAGCAACAGAATTGGTCATCTATTGACTGAGACCTCTGAAATCACGGGGCCCAAATAAATTTTTCCTCCTCTAATTGCGCTTGTCATGTGTTTTTGGTCACAGTGACAAATTAACTAAAACATGAGGGAAATATGGAATGAATTTAACAGAATCATGTTATATGCATATATAAATGTACCAAAGGGAATTTTACATTTATATGGTGAAAGTACCAATCAAAATAAGTAAAATATCACGCATGGTGGCACACACGTATAATCCCAGCAGCTCCAGAGGCAGAGGGAGGACCTTGAACTCTAAGTCAGCCTCAGCAAGAGTGAGGCACAGGCCGGGGTTGTAGCTCAGTGGTAGAGTGCTTGCCTAGCGTATGAGGAACTGGGTTCAATTCTCAGCACTGCATATAAATAAAATAAAAAATCCATTGACAACTAAAAAATGTATTTTAAAAAAAAAATGAGGCACTAAGCAACTCAGTGAGACCCTGTCTCTAAATTAAATTCAAAATAAATCTAGACAGGTGGGTCAGTAGTCGAATGCCCCTGAGTTCAATCCTGGGTACCAAAAAAAAAAAAAAAGCAAATAAATAAATACATGAAGGAGCAAAATGAAGGTCAATAGACTGAGAACAGGGGGAGGAAAGGGGTGTTGGGATTGAAATCAAATTCCTTGCATGTATGATTTTGTCAAAATTAACAAAGTTACTATATATAAATATAATGCTCTAATAAGAATAAATAAAACCTTCAATAGTATACTGAGGAAAAAATAGGCTTTAAATATGCATTTGTAATTACCAAAAAGAACTCACCTGTAAGTCAAAATAATAAAAATTCAATGCTGAACCGCTATTGCAGACAGTCCCAAGTTATCTAGTCAATGGGCAAAAAAAACGCACTTGCAGTCTTTAGCTCCAATCTTTTGTTCATTTCTTTTTGCTGGAATCACATTCATTTCTTCTTATGAGTAGATGATAGTAGAGATGGTAAACTGCTATTTACTCAGCCCTGCCATGCTAAGCCTGAGGAGTGGACAAATTTTCAGCTAGTGGACTGACTGTCTTTTTCTCTTTATCCTCTGGTGGTTTAGAGTTTTCTACTTAAGGAAAAAACATTGTGGTTTATGGATGTATCCATTGGTAACTGAAACTGTGGCAATATGAATACTGAGGTGGCTACTGACCTTGGATATGCCCTCCTTGATTTTCCTTATCCTCTTTATTATTGTCCTCTCTAGACTGTCTTTGATGAGGAAGGCCCCTGCAGAATTAAATGCCTACATAGTAATGTGTTACTGGTTGTTACAGTCTGGATCTCAAATGTTTCCCAAAGGCTCATATGTTGAAGGCTTGGTCCCCAATGTAGTACTGTTTAGAGGTAGGCCTTTGGAAAAGGACTGGATCATGAAGACCTTAAGCTCATCAACAGACTAATCCACTGATGGATTCATAAGTGAATGGACTAGTGGGAAGTAGTGGAATAATAGAAGGTGGGACCTAGCTAAAGGGAGTAGGTCCTTGGGGATATGCCTGATTATACCCTGTCCTCAAACCCTTCCTCTCACTTCATCCTTCCTGTCCATCATGAGCTGAGTAACCATGCTCTATTATGTGCCTTCCCATCATGATGCACTGCCTCACCACAGGCCCAAAATCAATGGAGCCAAGTAAGCATGGTCTGAAATCTCTGAAACCAAAAAACAAATAAATCTTTCCTCCTCTAAATAGATTCTCTTATATTTTGTCACAGTGATTGCTATGGCTTGTGTCTTTACTGTTCCACAAAAAGGTTATTGTGAGGCAATGCAGGAATGTTCACAGATAAAATGATTAAATTATGAGAGCTATAATCTCATTGCTGAATTAATCCACTTCATGGATTAATAATCCGAATGAACTGCTGGATGCTAACTGTAGATAGGTAGAGAGTGGATGGAGGAAGTAAGTCACTGGGGGCATGGCCTAGACTATGGCTCCTCCCTTCTCCCCATGCTCTCTGGCTGCCTTCTGGCTGCCATGAGCTGACAGTTTTCCTGTCATGCCCTTATACTATGATGTTCTGCTTTACCTTGGCCCACAGCAATTGAGTCAGTCAGTCATAAATGGAGACTCTGAAATTGTGAGCCAAAAATAAAATTTCCCTCCTGTAAGTTGTTCCTTCCAGGTAGTCTGGTCATAGTGAGAGAAAGTGGACTAAACACTGGTTTACCTTGTCCTCCTGCACCCTGATTGCCAACACTCTCACTCACTTCTCCCTGTAGAGGAAGACTGGCATACTGTGGTCCCTGCCCGTAGAGTCTTCATATGTAGTAGTAAGATGGGAACCTTTACCTATGGTAGGGCAGGCATTGTAGGGTCTGGCCTTCTAAAGCATTCTCTGATCCCTCTCTCTTTTCCCTACTCTACCATTCTAATAATCCACTGGTAATTATGTGGAGAACCCCTGTGATGCGTCTATAATGGTTATAGTCTGCTGCTGCTTTACTGCTTTGAACTGGAATTCCACCAGAGCATGCACCCTTGCTTCTTCAACATTAACCTCCCCATTTCATTGTCAACTACACAGTAAAGGTATTTCCTAGAGTTATTCTTTAAGGCAGTCTGGTATACAAATACATCTTCCTTGGTGGCATTTTTATTTAATTAAACCATATCCATTTCTTGCACTGAACCATTTTACTATCCCCCAAACTTACCTTGCAATGACCTTCATATCCCCAAATGCAGGCAATCCTAAGGGAAGGCTGCCAGGGCCACCACTCCCTGTGCTGCTGTCCATGCGCTGGGCTTGGAACAGGCAGTGCTGACAGGTATTTTGTACATTATGTGTATTAACACATACCATGTATGTTATATGTTGAAAAATGCTCAAGAACTGGGAGAAAAGTCTTTTTACTATTTTATGCAATTTACAAGAGACTACTCACACAGAGATCACTAATGCCACAGGAATCTTATGCAGATATAATGCTTGAGCTTACTGCAAATAGCAACAGAAGGTAACTACAAAACAAATAGAGTAATACAGTATGGACTACAGTTAATTTTATGTAGTTATGTTTTAATACTCTGTTTGTTTACATTTTCTTCCCTATAATTGATGCCATGTACAGTCTGTGTGTACATGTGTTACACCAGTAAATGATAAGACAAACTATTATCTACATGTAGGCTAAGTGATCAGAACATACCTGACTTTCTCTTAATTTTTTTGGTATTTCTGAATACATAGTTTACTTGAAAATTTTTTTCTAATATCCTAATATCTCAAAAATAAGCATACGCAAGCAATTCTAACCCATGCTGTTCATGAACCAACTATATTTTCAATTTGACTCCATTAATTATTATAATACCATGTGTACTGAGAATTATTATTCCTATTGCACAAATGAAGATAAAGATTCATAGAAATTAAGCAACTTGTAAAAGGAAAGATCTGAACTTAAAACAGATAGCTCTATCTCTAGAGTCTATTTATAATCTTTAACATCGGTGTATTACCTCTAAAATTCCCAAAATCATTCTAACTTCATACAATGTTTGTGGGAGTACCAATTAGAACCACAACTTGAGAAATCAAATTTTCTTATTATCAAGTAAGGCTGAATATGCACAAAATCTATCTAGGTGAGAAACCTAACATATCTATTTAGGTACAAACTTTCATTAAGATTGCTTGTCACTGCTCCTAAAATATTCCTTATTCTGAATATGCTGGATCATTCCCAACAGCAAACGAGCATGAAATGAAACCATCAATAGAGTTGTCTACAGCTGCCTTCAATTTCCTTTCATTCTCTACTAAAATTCTCTAGTCGGGCTCTAATTTCCATCAATTCACTGTAACAGCTCTTTATAAAGGTCATAAATGACCCTCACATTGTCAAATCCAAAAGTAAATTCAGTCCTCATCTAATCTGAACCATCATCAGTATATGACTTACTAATGACTCCTTTTTTTAAATTTGAAATTCAAGATCTCTCTTGCTCTTCTTCACTTCACTAGAAATTCCTTTTCAGCCTCTCTTGTGGGTTCTTCTTCATCTTCCTGACTAAAGGTCAAGGTGCCCAGAGCTTAATCTTCAGACCTCATTTTTAGCTACGCTAACATCTTGGATGATCTCAATTAGGATCACAATTTTAAATATTATTTCTTGCTTAATGATTCCCCCAAATTTTATCTCTAGCCTAAACTCTCCTCCAAGTCCCCAAATCAACTCCACTTTTGATGTTTAACTGGGATCTAACATTAACACATTCAAAACCTAACTCTTGCTATTTACCACCACCACTCCCAACTTGTTTTCTCTGATGTTTTCTCACTCTAATTAATGGCTCCTAACACTGAGCTATTTCAGATAAGAACTTTCAGAGTGATCTTAGATTTTCTCAAATATCTCATGTCTAATACATCATCAAGCAATGTAATTTCTCCAAAACATTTCCAGAATCTGTCACTTCTTCATCATTTCCTTGCTATAAACCTAATCCAAAGCCCATCATCATCTCTCACATGTATGAGAATTTGTCCAGAAAACCTAAAGGTAGCAACTCTCTTAATCATCTTCCATTTTTGTGGGTAAGAGCTAGTTATATTATTCCCTCAACAGATCATTACATCTAAACCCAGAGTCAAGATGACATAAATTGAGCCAAGAAACTAGTCGCTTCATCTTGTATCTGATTGAGGTTTCATAATAAGAAATAAAATAAGACAGTAGGAAAAATTCTTAAGGTATTTTTATTGTGCACTTGAGAACACTCAGGTAGGGACAGCAGCCAAGGATTCAGAGAAGCAGCCTGTAGCCATTTCTACATGGTACATATCTAGCTGAGGCATCTGCTATAAAACATATCTTGGAACACTTGAGAAACAGATTCTACACTAAATCAAGTAAAAGGGAATCCTTTGGCAGATCATGTTGTTTTTAGTGGCCATTTTAACAGTGTTTAGACATGGGCTCTTTAAAAGGTGATTGGACCATAAAGAGTCCACTCTTATGTGTAGGACTACTGCTGTTATAAAAGGGTAAGTTTGGCCCCCTTTTGCCTGTTGGACCTTCCTCCAGCAGGATAACAGAGCAAAAAGGCTCTTCACAGAAATAAGCACCTTGGTATTGGACTTCCTAGCTTTTAAAACTGAGAGAATAAGTTTCTGTTTGTTATAAAATATCTACTCTCTTATATTCTATCATAGCAGCATAAAGCAGAGTTAAAAAAAAAAAAAAAGTTGGCATCTGAACATTGAGAAAACCCCCAAGAAATTTTTCCACCACCAAATAAAGCCTTGAAAACTTATACAGGTTTAAAACATTGAAACCTTTTACAGGTTACATAGATAATCAGATCATGGATAAGTTATAGACATTGAAATATTTGATAATAAAGAATGGATATTTCTTTGGGGAATAAAAGTATATTGTAAGATATTTTTTTTTTGAAAAGTCTAGAACTCAAATTCCCTAACAATGCTAAGGTAGATTCCTCTTGTATTTATGGTGAACCTCCCATAAAATATCCCTAGTGCCAATGCCACAAAAACAAAATACTAGAATAGTCAGATGATTATCCTAACCCAATATGATGTTCCAATCAACAAAAATATGGTAAGGGAACCAGTCTTGATTCAAAAGACTTACACTGTTACTTCTAATAGTACATGCATGACCTTGAACAAGAACAACATTAAGAATTCTTATAACTGTAAAAATCACTCAGTATGTACTACATCTCAGATACTATGACAGTTCCTGTGAGGGACACAAATAACTGCAAATAGCTTAGGTACTGATAATTTTGTTTTAAAATTGAAATGAATGAAAGGTCACCTAAACATTCCTACACCTTTTCTAGGCATAATAAAAATTTCCTAAGAAAGCAAATTAAGTATGTACCTTTCAGAGCTGTAGTCTTTTCATTTTCATCTGGACCTCCCTGCTGGATTTGTGCCATACTTATCCAAATTGGCAACAAAATTAAAGAGCTCAAGGAAATAGACATCAATCTTCAGACAGTCTAGAATGAATGAAAGCAATAAATTAAGCTCTACTCAAATCCTACCTACTCCATGAGGATTTCCTAGCTCCTTCCACTGGAAGAGGATAATCTATCCTGATCTGCATCTACACTTTGCTGATGACTACACCATAGTTCTTACTATACCCTGCTTTGCATTATAGTTATTTATGTATTTATTTGACACAGTTAACAGTTTAACAAGCTCCAGGAATATAGGCATTAATAAGTTTTTGTCAACATTATAACTCTCAAAACCCTTAACCTGTATGTATGTTGAACTGAATTTAGCCAAATTGACTATTTAGTTTTAATTCCTTATCACCTAATGTTTTCTTTAAAAAATTCAGATAATTTGAAGAACTTGTAATTTCATTTAAACAGTAAGCATATGCCATTTACAAGGGCACATCTTCCTCCTAAAACATGCAGACAGTTAGAAGGAGAAAAATAAACACATAAAGAATGTACAAATTACCTATACTATAATTAAAAATACAACTTGAAGCAAAAAATTAGCCTTTTTAAAAATGAAACTGTTAAAGTCACTATCTGGAAGCCATACTTTATAAATGGTACTCCAGTAAGTAATCATAATATAAAATTTTGATTTATTACAATCTAGTTCTGCTCTACATTGGTCAAAGGGAAGGCATTCAAACTACAAATAAATTGCTTTTCCCAGGATGCCCATGATGAAGAAAGTAAAACACTATTCCTATTTCTAACATTTAAAAGGAAAAACATGCAACACATACAATGGAAAAATATAAGCTAAAGTTAGTCAATTACACCATAACTATTAAGGAAATTATAAGACAATTACATTGATGACAATAAAACACAATAGCATATTCCCCTGATTGAGGTAAACAATTGATTTGCTATGCACAAAGCAAACTGTAGTTTCCATTCCAATCATAAGGTACATCTTATGATTATCTTTAAAAATAAATGCATTTCCATAATTAGCAGAATGTTGGACAAATAATCTAAAATTTACTTATTCTGCAAACAGGTAAAAATTTTTAAATGTAATACTGAAAATAAATATTTAAACCATGAATGTTCCAAATAGATATTACTAATGCTGCCCATATCTCAAGTTTAATTGCAGGTAATATAAGACAAAGGGCCCTCTGGCTCTCCCATTAACTAGCCATGAACCCATGATATATTACTTAACTTCTTTGTACTTCATTTTCCATATGTGTAAAATGGGAATGATAATCACACCTCCCTCATAGTGAAGCTAAATATAAAACATTTAGTATAGTGTCTGATTTTTAATTAAGTGCTCAAAATATGTTGGCTTATAGTTTTTAAAATTGTAAATGAAGCTCAGCTTCACCACTTAATAACAACTCTGTGACCTCTGGAAAGCCACTTAATATCCAAAATATTCAGTTTTCTCACTTATAAAATGTGGTGCATACATCATATAATAGTAGTTAAAAGTGTATAGCCAACGATTGCAGTATTATTGCTACCAAATGGTATGAGATCCCCTAAAAAGAAAAACTAAAATATCAGTCAACTGCTATCATCTGGATCTGAAGTGTCCCTAAAGGCTATGTGTTAAAATCATGGCCATCAACAGTGGTTCTATTTGGAGGTGGTGGAAACTTTAGGAGGTAGGGCCTAGTGGGATAAGTTTAGGTCACTAAGGACATGACCTTGAAGGGGATATTGGGATTCCCCCAACCCTTCTTATCTCTCTCTTTGCTTCCTTGCTGCCATGAAGTGAGAAGATTTGCTCTACAACAGGCTCCCTGCCCATGATGCTCTGATTTGCCACAGGCCCCCAAAACAATGGGGCCAACTGACCATACACTAAAACCTCCAAAACCAGGAGCCAAAATCTCTCTTTCATGCTTTAAGATGATTATCTCAGGTATTTTGTCAACAAGTTGGGAAGTTGACTAACATAATGAATTTTTTTGATACATCATATATAATGGAGTATAATTTCTCATTATTCTGGTTGTACATGATGTAGAATCACACCAGTCATATAGATACACATGTACATAGAATAATAATGTCTGACTCATTCTACTATCTTTCTACTCCCATATCCCCTCCCCTCCCTTCACTTCCCTCTACCTAATGTAACTCTATTCTTCCCTAGCCCGCCCCCATTGTGAATTAGCTTCTGCTTATCAAAGAAAACTTTCAGCTTTTGGTTTTTTGGTATGGGTTTATTCACTTAATGTGACATCCTCCAGCTCCATCTATTTACCAGCAGATGCCATAATTTCATTCTTTTTTAAGGTTGAGTAATATTCCACAGTGTGTGTATATAGATAGATAGATAGATAGATAGATAGATAGATAGATAGATAGATAGATAGATAGATAGATAGATCGATCACATCTAGGTGCCCTTCAACAGATGAATGGATAACATGATGACTTTTGCCTGAGAAAGCATTTTCACTTACCAAGGGAGCAGCTGCTATTTTTCTTCTGTGTATCTGTAACTCAAAATCCCATAAATTCAACATAAATAAAATGTATCTAGAATCCATGAAGAAATACATTCCAGTCTATAGGGTAGGTAATGTGTAAATCTCTGGGGTTGGAATGGTAAGTAAAACAAACATGGTCACTACTTCTGCTTACTTACTAGCTAAAATCAAACTGCCAGTGGCCATAGCTAAAATATATCAGATCTAGACTGATAATTACAATACTGTTATAACAAAGCAATACTTAAAAGGGCTTATCAGATGGGCGCACTGGTGCACACCTGTAATCCTAGCAGCTCCAGAGGCTGAGACAGGAGGATCTTGAGTTCAAAGGCAGCCTCAGCAAAAGTGAGGCACTAAGTAACTCAGTAAGACACAGCCTCTAAATAAAATACAAAATAGGGATGGGGATGTGACTCAATGGTCAAGTGCGCCTGAGTTCAATCCCAGGTACCAAAAGGGGGGGGGGGCTTATCAGGAATTAGTTTGACCTATCATGTCCTACAAGTTGTATACAAGTTGCACAAGCATCTCTTTATTATACACCATTGTGATCCTACATAGTATCCTTTACTAACAATTCCATAACTACATTAACTATCTATAGGCAGGCTTCATATAATTTTTAATCTCTCTGCTAATTCAGTATTTCTATTTCAATTTCTTTTTGTTGTTGTTGTTGGTACCAGGAACTGAACCCAGGAGTATTTAACCCCTGAGTCACATCCCCAGCCCTTTTTGTTTTTATGTTTTATTTAGAGACAGGGCCTTGCTAAGTTGCTGGGGTTGACCTTGAATTCATGATCCTGCTGCTTCAGCCTTCTGAGCTGCTGAGATTACAAACATGTGCCATCACACTGGGCTTAATTCAGAATTTCTTCTAAATATAAATTATGAAGTCATTTTTTATTGGCACCTACTTAGCTGATTCCTAAGCAGAATAATGTATAAGATTATTTCATTCTGGCTACTTTAACAAAGGTAGAATTATAAATATATTTTAGTGCTATGAATCATATTCAAGATTCATATTTTATAGAATTACTTTCAAGATCTAATATCAATTAAGAATCTTTACTTTTCATTTTTCATTTGTTCTTATTTTATCCATGACAGTAGAATGTATTTTGACATACTTTTATGGAGTATACCTTCTCATTCTTATAACTGGACATGGTGTAGAATTACACCGGTCATGTTAATCATATATGCACTTAGGATAGTAATGTCTGATTCATTCTACTATCTTTCCTATTCCCATTCCCCCTTCCTTCCCTCCATTCCCCTTTGTCTAATCTAAAGTACTCCTATACTTCCTTACCCCCACCCTTATTGTGAGTTAGCATCTATGTATCAGAGAACACATTTGACCTTTGGTTATTGGGGATTGGCTTTTTTCACTTAGCATAATATTCTCCAGTTCTCCCCTTTACTGGCAATTGTAATAATTGCATTATTCCTTATGGCTGAGTAAATTTGTGTATATTTATTTACCACATTTTCTTTATCCATTCATCTGTTGAAGGGCATCTAGGTTGTTTCCATAGTTTAGCTATTATGAATTGAGCTGCTATAAACACTGATGTGCCTGTGTCACTGTAGTATGATTTTAAGTCCTTTGGGTACAGACTGAGGAGTGGGGATAACTGGGTTAAATGGTGGCTTTATTCCAAGTTTTCTGAGGAATCTCCATAGTGCTTTCCAAAGTGGTTGCACCTACTTACAGTCCTACCAGAAATGTATGAGTGTATTTTTTTCCCCACATCCTTGCCAACATTTATTATTGCTTGTATTCTTGATAATTGCCATTCTGACTAGAGTGAGATGAAATCTCAGTGCAGTCTTAATTTGTATTCTTCTAATTGCTAGTGATGTTGATTTTTTTAAATATATTTGTTGACCAATCATATTTCTTCCTCTGTGAAGTATCTCTTCAGTTCCTTTGCCCATTTATTGAAGAACCATTATTCTTATTTTATATGAGACAATTTAAAAATTCACATAGCAGTTTGCTGGAGTGATGACATACTAGAAGTTAGGAAACTACTAATTATTGTACATGACTCTAAACCTTATAGTGGCAGATGTAAATCAAGTAGGCATGAAGCAAAAGCAATTTGTCTGTTTCTCTCTAACATACTGTGTTAGATTTTTTACTCTCTTGAGTTATTTTCCATGGCTGTGGCACAGCTGGTAACACTAAGCATAGAACATTATAAATTCTCAATATAGCCTTCCTAATAAAAATTCAGAGTTATAACTTGCATGACCACAGATAAACAATATTGAAAATGCAGCAAGCAAGCCATTTGGTACATTTGATATATATTAATATATGCACTCAACATAGTTTATTTGGTATTATCTGATGGAGGTTAGGTTATAGGGAATAAAGTGGTGGAAGGTTTTTACTGATGTGAATTGGGACACGGTTGACATGTTGTACACTTCACGATAACCACTGTTGTTTAAATATGGTTTCCTAGAAATTGTTACAGTACAAACTAGGTTCAAAACATCTCAGTTTGCAATTTCATTCTGTGAACTACACAAAGCAATTATCATATCTTTCCCTTCTATGATTCCAACAGAGAGTCCACTATGTATAAAGCTATAAATAACTTGTCATGTGTAATCTTTCGTCAGCATTTCAAAACGTGAAACAGTAGAATATTTATTTACCCTGTTTGTTCAAAATATGACATGAGCACTATATAAAATGTTCAGAAAGATACACAGAAGCCTCATTTTCCCAACTTTGTTTTTAGCCAGGTATTAAATACAAACTAGATACAGGTGATTTTAAAACAGGAGCCCTTTCCACCTCACATTCTTTTTCTTTGTTTTCTTTTCTTTTCTTTTTTTCTTTTTTTGGTACCAGGCATTGAACTCAAGGGCACTCGACCACTGAGCCACATCCCAGCCCTATTTTGTGTTTTATGTAGAGACAGGGTCTCACTGAGTTGCTTAGCGCCTCGCCATTGCTGAGGGTGGCTTTGAAGTCGCGATTCTCCTGTCTCAGCCTCCCAAAGTGTTGGGATTACAGGCTTGCGCCACCGTGCCTGGCTCTCCACCTCACATTCTAAATGCATTTACAAAAGTACAAATTATAGCACAGAACAAGTAAAACTGGGTTAATTCTCTGAGGCCCGGCAGCACTGGTCTGGGTCTAGTTTGTCTCCAAAGCACCTATGCTCACTAAGTCAGGCTCTAGAAATCAAGCTCAAAATAGGCTATTTGCACTTGAAAGTAAAGTAAGTGAAATTGGTACCAGAGATTTATGAGGAAGCAAAAAGACCCACCCAAATTAGAGTTAAAATAACCAGTTTGCTCATCAGTAAAGGTTAGTTCAAACTTATACAGGACAGCATGTAATTCTAAGACTACAATGATTTTTAAATAAATGTTTTAGGGGATGTGTGCTATACAGATATAAAGGAACTTAGAATAAGGTATTATTATTATAGAATAAGGAATTAGAATAAGGTATTCCTTGACTGAGCTAAACCTCAATCCAAACATAATTGCATTCTGTGCAATAGCCACCATTTTCTGTGCACTAGAGGCCCATATTATGCTGCACTTTATCATCTGTGTCTCCTCCAGTCTGATGTCTTCTTCTCTAGCCTTTCCCCCAGCACCTGCATATCAGTACACACACCCCAAAACATATCTTTTAAAATCACTCTAGTCTTAGAATTATATGCTGAGTAACAGGGATAAACTGAAAATAGAAGCAGTTACCTTTGCAGGGCTATTATAAATATTATGTGAAAGAATGTACATGAAACCATTTCAAACTATAAACTCCTTTACAAACACTAATTATCCATATAAAATAAGAAATAAGCCCAGAAGGACACTAAAATGGATCCAGTTCAAAGAAATAAGAATCTTATAATATGCGTTACCTAGATGTATTCTTAACACAATAGTTAGGGCCCACAATAAATATCTTCTGAGTTAAATTCAGTTTCTAAGACTATATTCTAAAAAACAATAGAATTTAAACATTTTTATATAATTTATTTCTTATTTACATTTCTTTCAAACTTTATTTAAATGTGTGCCTTAGTGAGTTCCACCTTCATTTAGATTTAAGTTTTGTCCAAAGAAGAACAGTATTTTAATTCTCCTAAATACACAAAATGATCAAAAAGTCACCAATTCTATTCATAACCATAATCTTATTGTTCATTATAACAACTGGCAGGGATAGTCAGAGTTGATACACTTGAATTTTACAAATTTCAGACAGTCTAGCCTTTGGAAGCTAAGTAAACCTGGCTAAGAAATCCTACATGTTAAAAAGGGGTAAGTTTCCAACTCTAGACTTTTGAGCTAATGAGCTCCATCTATTCTACCATTCTGATAGTCAAACTACTTAACTTCACTAGAAAAATAATTCCACTATCTTTATTTTGCAAAAGATTCATATTCTCATGTACTGATTTCATTAGAAAGTTATTACAATTTGGAGCTTGGACAAGTTGGACATAATTATGTGTAGACTGAAGATATCAACTAAAATTGTATTAGTGTATTTAGTTTGCTATTCATAATTAAGACTGATAAAAATTATTCCCCACTGTTTCTCATAATACATTGGAAAATGAAACATCTAAAATAAAGAGCCAAAAGTTAAGAAATAGCAAATAAAAAGATTTTAAAAGAAATGAATACTGCACCACTGTCTTTTTAATAGGTTCCAAAACTGGTAATCATCTTTCAGATTTCACATAACTTTTAAGCTACAAGAAGGCAGAAACTCAAAAGACTACAACAGAAAAGCATACAGCATACAAGACAATGCTAAAACTAAAGTTAAGAAATTACAGACTAAGATAATTGTAGATTTTATAAAGTCTATCAAAAGAAAAAAATTTAGTCTTTTATAAAGTTTTTACTATGTAACAAATGGCAGAGTTATAGCCAAACACAAAATAATTCCCAAATTTTAGAAAAACAGAGTATGTCAAACAAACAGTAATCTCTTTCATACAGATCAAATATAAATGTCATTCTATGACAAATATAAATAACAAAGTACAAATAGTACAAATGCGCATAATCCTAGGCCAAAGTAAATGGAAAGAAACTCTTTAGATTTTGAAACAGCTAACACATGAAATAACAGTAAAAACATATTCACAAAGTTAGCACCAAATTTTCTCATTTCATAAACATGCTTACTAGCATCACTAGTAGTGCTAAACTTAGTGAACTCAAAATGCAACTTAGATTTTAAACTATAAACATGTGTAGCAGACACTGGATATATTACCCAGCTGCCCTTTCAAGAGGCACTTGCTGCACAACTGCAGGGAGTGCAGTCAGCCAACAGCTTCCAAATGTCTAACACTTCACAGATAGCCTCAGGTGTAGCATGCTGTCTCCTTCAAGGTCATGCCTTTCTCCTATTGACCTTCCACTGACAAAACCAAGTGGGAATGTGAAGGAAAACTCTAATGGGCGATATTTGCTTCGGAGTTTGTTGCCAAGTTGATGGAGGTTTCATTAGGCCTGCACATGAATTCAACTTCTCTAACCAATCCTATTCTCCTCTTTCACAAGTGCTGATCTTTTCTTCTTCCCACCTTTGGTGCTTGGGTATTGAACTCTGGGCCTTATTCATGCTAGGCATTCACTATACTACTGAGCTGTACCCCCAGTAATAATGCTGATCTTGAATAAACAATTTACACCCCAAATTATGTCTCAGCATCTGCTTCCGGAAAGCCCAAGCTTTAACAATTCCTTTTCCAAATGTTTTTTCTGAATATTAAACAAAAAATTCTGATATTACAAGATATGTTCAGAATATATAAAGAACTCTAGCAACTCAACAATAAAAAAGACAAACAACTTAATTAAAAAGTGAGCACAGGAAGCCAGGCGTGGAGGTGCATGCCTGTAATCCCAGTAGCCTGGGAATCTGAGGCAGGGGGATCCCAAATTCAAAGCTAGTCTCAGCAAAAGTGAGGCACTAAGCAACTCAGTGAGACTCTGCCTCTAAATAAAATACAAAATAGGGCTGGGGATGTGGCTCAGTGGTCTAGTGTCCCTGAATTCAACCCCAGGCACTCGCCCCACCCCCCCAAAAAAAGTGAGCAAAGGATATGAATATAAATTTCTCAAAATTATACAAATGGCCAAAAAGCACATGAACAAATGCTTAACGTTATTAGCCATTACTACAATGCATCAAAACTCAATAAGATACAATGTCATACATCCTACTATGGCTACCATCAAAAAGAAAAATAAAACAAGTGCTCATGAGAACATGGAGTATTTTAGTTAGCTTTTTTGCCACTATGACCAAAAGACCTGACAAAAGCAATCAGAGGAGGAAAAGTTTATTTGGGGGCTCATGGTTTCAGAAATCTCAGTCCATAGATAGCCAGCTCCATTCCTCAGGATTTGAGGAATCCATCAAGGCAGAAGAGTGTGAGGGGGTAAAGCAGCTAGGAACATGGCACCAAGAAGCAGAGAGAGAGAGAGCTCTGCTCAGTAAGAACAAAATATAAATCCCAAAAACAGGGCTCCAGGTACCCACTTCCTCCAGCCACATCCTACGTGCCTATAGTTACCATAGTTAATCCCCCTACCACACCAATTAGGTTAAGACTCTCATAACCCAATAATTTTCCCTCTACACTTCTTGCACTGCCTCATACATGAGCTTTTAGGGGACACCTAATATCTAAATTATAACATGGAGAAATTTAATCCCTGCTATATTGCTGGTGTGAAGGCAATCTGACATAGCTACTCCAGAAACAACTGAGCAGTTCCTGAAAATATCACATGTACAGTTTATCATACGACCTAACAATTCTACTTCTGGGTATATATGCAAGAGAAATGAAAACACATGTCCATACCAAAAGTGACACACAAATAAGTGTTCACAGAAATATTATTCATATTGCTAAAAAATACAAAAAACCAAAATGTCTATGACATAAAACATGGCATATAGATACAATTGAATATTATTCATTAATAAAAACTAATAAAGTATTGATGCATACTACAACATGAATGACCTTAAAAACATGCTAAGGAAATGAAACCAGTTACAAAAGATATTTTACATGAAATGTCCAAAATAGGCAAATCCACAGAAACAAAAAGTAGATTAATGGCTTTCAAGGGGTAGGAGCAGGGAAGAATGGTGTATGACTGTCAATAGGTGTGTGGCTTCTTTTTAAGGTGATGATTCCACACTTCAGAGTAGAGGGTATCCCTTACTATGTATGAAATGTCTGTCTGTCTGTCTGTCTCTCTCTCTCTCTCTCTCTCTCTCTCTCCATCTCTTTTTCTCCACATCTATAAAGCCAAGGTCAAAACATGGTCTCAAAAGGAAGGAGACTTGATAATCTCACTCACTCTTCTCTCTCCCTTTTATGCAAAAGGAGTGAGAAGTGGACTTTAGGCAGACTCCCTTAAAGAATTTCTCTCTTTAAATGTCCCTATCATCTTCTCCACCAGAAATGCAATGGCAACTGTTGCTCTAGTTATAGAGGGAAAAATACTCTAGTTATAGAGGGAAAAACTTTATTTTCTAGGTATAAAAGATAAGCATTATAAAGTGGTTGTAAATCACAGGGCTCTAGCTCTTTCTCTGCATTGGGACTTCTCTGTCAACCATTACTGGACTTACTACCTTGCCTGTTGCTATCCTTGGAAACAACTCCTAATGGCAATCTGGTCACAAGTACTAATTCAATTTGTTTGTGATTCAGTTAATCCCTTAAACATTTACCACCTAACAGCATCCAAATTGCACCCAATTTCTAAAAAGGATTGGTAATAATATTTGGTAATAATTTTTATTACTATTATTATTTTGAGTATCCTCATGAAACTGATCCCAACATTGTACCAACATTCTTCAAAGTTACAAATGTACCACTGGCTATAGAAAAGAAAAAATAAGGAAAAGCTTGCGCACAGAATCAAGCAATTAATTAAGGCTAGAAAGCTATACAAATGACACTAGCAATGAAACAATATGTACTAACAGTGAACTTTTTATTGATTATTTAAGGGAAAATTTCAGTGAAGTCTGACTTTACCTTGATATGATATTGTTTGAGAATAGATTTTTTTTTCCTTTTGGCTTCTAGAATCTTCCAATTCCTTATTGGACTACTTCTTTCTAGAATTTGATGTTTGTACCACATATCAACAATGCCCACATCCTGGGACCAAGAGGGGTTAAACTCAAGAGAAATATTAGGAGGCTCTATATTGCCATGATGCTACAAATATCTGATCTCTAAAAAAGGGAAATTAGTAATTTGAAACTTCAAGTTATTAAAGTGCCATATTAATTATATCAGCCACTTACTTTATTAAGAAAACAATACACAGAACTGATGCCTTGCCTAAAATAACAAATGATTTCAAGTGGCCAACTTCTCTTATTCTAAAAACAATCAAAGAACTTCCTGCTCCCCACCTCAATATTTTTCCCACAAAGACGACTATCATTTAACCACACCATTAATTATGGGAAATAAAATCTGAAGCACTGAAGCTGCCAACACAATGACATTTTGTGGAATGTTAAGTCATTTATGTCCTCCAACATATGCTTTAAAAATATGCCAAAATTATAACACAGAATAAGGAGAAAGGAGGGAAGAATAGAAGTTTGTGGATTAGACAAAGGGGAATGAAGGGAAGGGAGGGAGATGGGAATGGGAAAGACAGGAGAATGAACAGTACATAATTTTCCTATGTTCATATACCAACACACCACCAGTACAACTCCACATCATGTATAACCACGAGAAAATGGATCCTAGTTAGAACAAGTTATACTTCATGTATGTATAATAGGTCAAAATACACTCTACCATCAAGTATATCTAAAAAGAACAAATAAAGTCAAAAAAAAGTATGCCAAAAGCTCTCATTACTACTGTCCATTCAAGCACAAAGTGATAGAGTCCCTTCCCATGATCATGAGAGTCAAGAATTTTAGTTAGAGTTTTACTTCTAACATTACGTCTAAGTCCTCCTAGACATCCTCCTGTTTAGAATAACTAAACCCTGGGAAGTTCATTACAAAATATTAGAGTATCTATAAATGCCAGTCACCAAATAAACAATAAAAGAAAAATCATAATAACTTCAATATATGCAGAAAAAGTATTTGATAAAAGCATATTTTTTTAAAAAAAGTACATCATTTATGACAGCAAAAGTAAAAACCTATGGGGTCAGAATAAATCCAACAAAATATATGTTGAACCTATATGCAGAAAATGACAAAATATTACTGAAAGACATTAAACTGAAATACAAGAAGAGATATCATACACACAGATGGACTCAATATTATGAAGATACCAATTTTCCTCCAATTTATATGTGTGTTCAATGTAATTCCACTTAAACCCAAAAATGTTTTCAGAGAACTTTAAAAAATAATTCAAAAATTTTTAACAAAGAATGATCAAGAATAGATAAGATGAGGCTGTGGTTGTGGCTCAGCAGAAGAAGACTCGCCTAGCATGTACGAGGCACTGGGTTCGATTCTCAGCATCACATTAAAATATTAAAGGTATTATGTCCAACAACAACTAAAAAAAATGTTTAAAAAAAGAATAGATAAAAAACTCCTAAAGACAAAGAATATGATAATGGGGACTTGCCTTATCAGGTTTTATACTAATTAAAAAAATATGACATAAGTAGTGGAATAAATTGATCAATACAATAGAACTCCAAAACAGAGTCACATAACAGATCCATATGACACAAATGACATTGTCATACCATGCATGGGGAATGGATGGACTTTTCAATAATTGTCAACAACTAGTTAACCAAATAGTAAAAATTAGAAATTAGATACATACTTCATATGTAAAAATCAATTTTACATGGTTTAAAGGCATAAATGTAAAAAGTAGACTTTGAACTTCTTAGGGGAAAATATGCTACTTTGATGTTAGGTCAAGGAATACAATCTCAATGAGATAATTTACATTTACTAGACTAGAAAAAAATTAAAATGTCTGACATACAAAAAGTTAAAAAGAATAGAGAATAATGGAAACTCTTATTCAAATTGCTGACCAAAAGATAAACCAATGAAAGCACTTTAGAAAAGATTGGCATGAAATTTCCAAGGTAAATATTCTCATAATCTTCAAAAAGGCAACCATACACTTCGATCACCAGTATGTATATAAATATATGTGTATGTATGTGTATGTGTATACATATATATATATATATATATATATATATGGCTTTTGTGATGATATAAACATTTTGTGAACATTTTCATATTTTCCTCCTGATGCACATATACAAGACCAAGTAGTGATCAAGGTGTACAGTTGTCTAGTTGATTATCTAGATACAGACAGATAATCACTAGATAATAAATAAGCTCAAAACATGGTGGCCCAAGCAAACCATAAGTAATAATATTCCCCAGTTTCTGTGCATCAGAAATTTAGGAACAGCTCACGGGGCAGGTTCTTACTCAGGTTCTTAAGTTTGAAGTGAAGATACATGGCAAGCTCTGCTATCATCTGAAGGGCTGATGGATTGGAGGATTATTTCCATGGTTACTCACAGAGATAAATTATTCTTATTGTTGTTATATGCTTCATTACCTCCCATCATGTGATTTTTCACAGGTTTGCTTTAGTATCCCCACAACATGACTGTAGGTTTTCCCCAGTAAGATAAGATTCCTCACTTCCTCAATGGTCTACTGGCATAGTGGGCAGCCCTATTCAAAGTTCAATGTAGGAAAAGATTTAAACAAAGGCCAAAATCAAGAAGCAAAAATTACTGGGGGCTATCTTAGAATCTGGCTACAACAAGTGAGAGGGAAAAAAAATTTTTTTCAATTATGAGAGAGCAGATATGCTGAAGTATACAGAGGAGAGACCAGCATTATACAGCAAGTGAAAATGAATGAAGCACAACTATACTCAAAAACATGGATGAATTTTCCAAAAATATTAGTGAGTAAATAACCAAGTCTCAGAAGACTAAATCCAGTTTGATATCATTTATACGAAGCTTCAAAACAAATCAAACTTAACTTACTGTTATCAAAAGTTGTGATAAACCCGCAAGAAAAATGAAAAGAAAATTAAATACAAGATTCAGAATAGTAACCCCCTCTGAGAAAAATGAAAGGTCATGAGATAGGGAAAAGCAGATGTCAGTGCAAGTTACTGAGAGTGTTTTGAGTCTTGAATTGGGCGGTGAATTCACAGATATTATTTATATTTTTATGCTTTATAATTTACATAAGCATTACGTGTAGGAAGGCCATTTTTTCATCAGTACCTAATACCCATATAACCAACCACACATGTGATCCCAATTGCACACAATCTTTTTTAGTTATCAACAATACATTTTTAAACATACCACAGAAAAACATTTAAGAATACCATAATTTTAGTAGCACTGCCTTTATAATTTGTTCTTTGGGGCATTTTTCATTAATGATAATATCCAGAGTCCAGTCCTATTTAGTTAGAAATCTAGGGGGTCCTCATGGGACATAAACCCTAGCAGAAGTAGTTGTAAGAAGGATAAATGGTATGGATAAACTTCACGGCATTTATATATCAATAAAATATTGTCACTAAAACACAATTGATATTTGAGTTTTTTTAAATAAAGCTAATATTTTAAATAAAAATTATTACTGCCAAAGTTTTTGTATCAGCTATTTAAAAAGATAAACTGTAAATATTTTTAAAACTTGAATTAAAAAATAATACCTTGCAATCTTACAATAAATTATTTGGAAATACAACTAGGCACTTCTGAAAATGTCAATTGTAATTTATGCTTTTTTTCTTTGCTTGGTATACTTTCTTTTTGTCTTTTTATGGACAGCATGCCTTTATTTACTTTCTTTTTGTCTTTTTATGGACAGCATGCCTTTATTTTATTTGTTTATTATTATTATTTTTTATGTGGTGCTGAGAATTAAGCTCAGTGCCCCTGTCACTGAGCTACAAGTGATTGAAAGGTTAGGATAAGGGATAGTTATAAGTAACTTGTAAATGAGAGATGAGGGTTAAGAACTCAATTCAGAATAATCTGAACGCTGGCTGCTAAAGGATGGGCTAATGTAGTCATAAAAGAATATTTACCACAGAGGATCATCTACCAGCCTTTCGACATGATGCAAAGACAGGCTTACTTCTGAGAAAGGAAAAATAACTTCACTTGTTTTCTCAAAATCGGCTGAAAAAGAAAATGCTGAAACAGCAACCACTGGAGGGAGGACTTGACGTTAAAATGAGAATAAAACAAGCATAAAACATTTTATCTGGTGCTTTGTCTGAACATAACATTTTGTTAAATTCATTTCTATTTGTATAAATGATAAATGCTGAAAATACTGCTTTTTTGCATGACAGTTAAACTTCAATATTTATTCAACTGGTCTTTACTGGTATACAAATTAGCAGTAGAAAATTTAAAAAGCTGCCTGTACTGTCAAAGAATTAGCACCAATTTTAGAACTAAGAACATATTCAATGACTTTTACTTGATATAAGTCTAAATTTTGTTCATTTGAGATATCATCCATTAATTTTGCTAAGGGACCTTGAGTACCACTGAGACCCTAAGTAAATCTAAAATTCAACTATTGACAAATTGGCAGTGTTTAAACACACACACACACACACACACAATAAAACCTGTGGCATTGTCTTAATATACCTGATGTGATTTGCTTTGTTTTTACTAATACTCAGATATATTAATAATTAAAAAAAAAAAAAAAAACTAGTATCAGCCAGGCATTGTGATACACCTACAATCCCAGCGACTAGGGAGCTGTGAAAGGAGAATGCCAAGTTCAAGAACACCCTTGGCAATTTAGCCTGACCTTGTCTCAAAATAAAAAAATAATTTTAAATAAGGCAAGTTGCACATCTAGCCCAGTGGTCAAGCACCACTGAGTTTAACCCCTACTACAGCAAAAGGAAAGAAAGAACAGACACAGACAGACAAGCATATTATACTATATCAAAGATATAACTTTAAGATGTTCATTCAAATTTTAAATGCACTTGGAAACTCACCATGTTAGGACTTCTGTGATAAAATTTTTAGTTTTAGTATTGGTTCTTAATTAATATGGTTTAAATTTCAGATTAAACAGTCAAAATAAATAGCTCCTGAATTCTATATGTGAATATGTGTATTATACTGCAAAGTTGAAATTAACTAAAACAGGAAAAGCAGCCATCTCTATGAAATGTGCTACAACTCCAATCGAGCCAATATACTGAGGGAAAATAAAAAGGCGGCTGGGTTCTGGTAGCAATACATTTTATGATTACAGTCTACTACTCTCTAAAGAACAAACCTTCTCTTATTTTAACTTTACTCAAATACATTATTTTGCTAAGATTTTGTTTTTCCCATGTCTTTCAAAATAAAATTTAGTTTAAAATGAAATGTAAGCTTAAAGGCATGAAACATTTATACTCAAACATTTCTCATTCACTAATCACCCTCTGAAATATTTTCCTCAAATAATATGTTCCCCTAACTACTTTATTGAATTTAGCTCTGTATATCATGGTCAGCTATATACAGGCTACATCAACTTTGAGAAGATAGAGACTCTTTCTTACTCTTCTTGACACCTCTATATATTATTATGTGCTCATAAATGTTGACTTAAACCATGCTTGTTTATAAAATAAACAAAATAGACAAAGTTAGAAAAGCAGATAAAAATCCCCACAAAATGAAGAGAATTCAATAAAAAAAGAGTCCTCACTTCATTTTTTAACTGTTATTGTAATGGTTTAGATATGAGGTCTCCCCCAAAAGCTTATGTGTGAGACAATGCAAGAATGTATAGAGGAGGTGAAATGACTGGGTTGAGAGCCTTAACCTTGTCAATACATTAATCCACTTGAATGAATTAAGTGAATGGTAACTGTATGCAGATGGGATATAACTAGAGGAGGTAGGTCACTGGGACAGGCATGCCTTTGTCTCTAGAAAACTGATTTCTCTCTCTGCTTCCTAATGGCCATGACCTGAGCTGCTTTCCTCCTCCACACTCTTCCATCATGTTCTGCCTCATCCTGGGCCCAGAGCAATGATGCCAGCTGTTTATGGACACAGACCTCTGAACCATGCACTCTAAATGAACTTTCCTTCTCTAAAATTGTCTTTATTGGGTCTTCTGGTCACAGTGGCAAAAAAGATAACTAAAACACTGTTTACACATTTCAGTAAACAATATAAGTTAAATTTTTTCAAGTGAGACCAATTAGCTAATTTAGATTATTTAAACAATGAAACAATACTATTAGAATATACGGTAGGGTTTAGATAATACTTATAGTCAAAGTCTTATTCAAAATTTTAAGTGAAAGTTCTCACAAATTAATTTTTTCTTTCTTTAAGTGTTACAGTTACTTCAAAACTTCCATGGAGCTTTCAGGAAAAATAATTCTAATAATAGTCTTCAGGTTTTCATGGTTATGGCAAGTAGCAATAAAGAATTTTATACAGGTAAATAATTCAATTAATTATTTTTGAAATGTCATAAGTAATAGATACAAGACAGAGTACAGAGTATTTAATGGGTTCACGAGTAATGGCATAAGATGTACAGGTATTACAGAGGGGAAGAGACCTTATTGAAATGTTTTCATTGATATGAACAACAAACTCTGTCATTTTCTTGCCCACAGCTGTGCTGAATTTAGCCATGAGCTGATGCATGACTGTCTTTCTTGAAGCAAAACTTGTTTTTGGCAGATGACAATTTCTTTTCAGTTTCCAATTTATGAAATACAATTTTTTGAATCCTTTAAAAAAAAAAAAGCAACACACACTATGAACAATGGCCAGATAGAAACACAGTGTTTAGAGAACATTTATACTGAGGCCATCATTCAGAAGGAAGCAATATACAATAAAAACAATAGACATGAGGAAACATTACTATCACCTCATTATTAGTTGGGTCAGTAGTGCATAAGAAAATAGGACTTTGAAAAAAACTAGGTTGAAAAGTGGCTTTGGCTTGAGGCATAGGCAGAGCTTTCTATTTTTCCCAAGTTTAAATCTAATTTTAAGACAGTAAACTGTAGGGAGGCATAAATAGAGTTTCAAGGACAATGTAAAAGCAAGGCCCACAAGTGGATATATGATCTTCTGATACCTAATACCCAGTCATATGGCCCAATGAAAGTAAAAGATTCTGATCAAATGAGGAACTTCTAAATAAAACAGAAAATAGAAGAGAGAGAACATTCTTTTTTCCGATAACACTGAAATTTTCCCCTTCAGGTAAATATGTAAACAATCTGAACTGTTTTACTGACATAGACTTTAAATATGTTGTAGATATTGGCAAATTAGCTTATAAATGGGAATGGAAAAAGCCCAACATTCTACATTACACAATATAGAAGCATTTGAGTGAGACAAATTCTGACATTTTCAACTACGGTTTTTCATTCCAGTCACTTGATTCTCAAATGCCAGATAAACAGAATAGAGTAGAAAACTCATGAACTAAACAGTAATAAAGCCTCTCCCAAAAATTCAAATGCAATATGAAAAAGTCAGTTCCCAGAATACAGAACTAAGAAAAATAACTAGTTAGAATTTAAAATGCTCTGATTCTTCTTCACAGCAATATGATTTCTTAAGCAACATATGCAAAACAAACAGGTTACCAACATATTCACAGTTCATTGTGAAGTAAATTAATGAGCAAAGCCAACCAAATAGTAGATTCAGTATACTCTCCACATCTTAATTCTCTATTCCATTTTAACAATCTATAGCCAATATTAAATAACACCTAAGCAGCTACTTACCAAATCATACCTTGTGTGAAAGTCACTATATGAATTAGAGAATTAAATGTGGATAGAGTACATAAAATATAGTATTTTAGTAGCTTTGTTTAGTAATTTATAAACACTTCTTTTCACCAGTAAGTGAACTGCAGAATTAAATGTGGATAAATACATAAAATATAGTATCTGGCTTTGCACATACATTTATTTTAAAATAAATTTTAGACACACTGGTAACCTGCCTGTACTGTACATGATGCTTAGGACAATGTGCACACAGACTGGAAAGAAACAAAATAAATTATTCTTACTTATATTTGATCAGTTTACATTTTTAAAAATCCCAGAGAAATTACCATTCAGCTACTAATGGTTGTAAAGCCAGATGACCAAAAGGAGGCAAATTAAAACCGCTGGGCAAGGCTTTATTGGAAATACACGCTCTCAGGCTGAACTCTCCCGTCCATCAGAGTGTGTCTGGGAGAATGATGCATGTATTCCGGGGTAGAGAAAATTTTAAAAGGCCCGGTCAGGAAGGGGAGGGCTTAGGGCAGGAAGAGAAGGTCAGAGTCCTTCCTGGATAAGTCAGAAAAAGCCCGCTGATTGCCAGGAGGCGCCTCTACTGCTGACATCAGTGTTTGACTGTTCCATGGCTGCCCCTAAATGGACACTATGGACTGACCTAACATCCCGGCCTTTTTGATGATATAGGATAGCAGATTCGGTCTGGCTACTTCTTGCGGGATTGGGGGCGCCGGAGAGGGGGAGATGGCTTGAGGGTTAGTTAGGAAGGAGGCAAACGCAGGGGTGTGGGAGCACCTGGTTGTCAGTCATGTTGCTTGAATGTACAAGCACCACCTGTGGGTAGGAACAGAGGCTTGGGAGAGATTACTGATTAGCAGAAAAAGAAGGGGGCTGCCGAAAAATTTTGAGTTTGGTGAGAGTCCAAGGCTGGTCGGTTCTATAAGGAAACTTGTTCAAGTTTCTGAGTAGCGGTTACCATATAGCCAAGTCCTCCTGCCCCCAGCCCAGAGGCAGTGAATGGAGACCAAGGAGAGCCCAACTATTATCAATAGAAAGATGGCATTTTTTTTTTCCTAGAAAGGGAGGTGGTAACAAGTCATGGTAATTCAGCCTCACTATACAGTTAACTGAGGAACATCAATGGGAATTACAGTCATGATCCAAACCTACATAGAGGAAACAGTCTGAAATGTAGGAAGTATAAGGGTTGAGAATTTGTCCCCATAACAAGACTGGAGAGGATAAGGCATGTAAACAATATTTGATTTTTAATGTCACAGATGTATACCTTTAAACTATTTTTAAATGCCCAGGAATGGCTTGTTCTTGGTTTTGCTGTTTTGCTAGGTGTTTAAGATGAAGCAAGTCAAATTGACTTTTGCTCTTACCTATTGTTAAGAGTCACCTTTTGGTCTCCTGGGAGGCATCCTTGAGGAATTGAGAGCAGCTTATTAGCTCTGCTAGTGCCATCTGCGTTAGGATAGGTTGAGGTCTGGCACTGACCATGTGGCTTCCCCGGGAAGCATGAGAGATGGTTCCCTCTCTCAGGACAACCTTCCTCTCCATTGTATGGCATTTGATCAGCTCTTTAATTTTCTAATGGTCTCAGTAATCTCCCTGATGGGGAGGTCCTGTGGCCTCGAGGTGTAGAGCCTCTTAGAGAAGTTCCCTCATTTCTTGGATTCAGGCTGACTCAGAGGGCAAGAGCCAAATACTGGTTTTCTTGACCCTTTAATTTAATTTTAGTTTTTAAGTCTTGACCTTAAACACTCAGCAAGCCAATCTCATTAGTCTTAAAGTAAGGGTACTGGGCTTTGACTTTAAGGTCTATCTGTCCTGTAGGTGATGGCTTATTTATTTTAAACTAAATTGGGTTGTCTGTTCTTGAAGTAGTACCTCTGTAAAACATTAACAGGCAATAGTCATAGAGTTTAAGGAAAATACAAAATAAAATCAGAAATAGTAAAAACATATTTAGTTTGTGTAATAGCTTTCTCAAATTTCAGCTGAGTTACATATTATATCCCTGTTTGAGATCCTAATGATCTTTACAACAAAATCAATCCTTTGAACATACTTTAAATGAACTGGAGTCTCGCCTACTTTGAAGCCATTCTAGTAAGCTGGGAGACAGAACTATCTCAGGTAAGACAGGGCTCCTTGCAAACTCTTAGCAGAATATTAAATAGATTAGGTCCTCATTTGTTTAAGATTACTCTGATGTAAAAATAACCTAAAGCCTTATCTTATTGATTCAGTTATAAAACATTAAATGATATAAATCGATACCATACAAGTTCAGTCTGGAGAACATCAGCTTGATATAATGCTCTTTAAAACCTTCTACTTTAAAGCTTATACATCTGAAAGATATGAACACATTTAATATAAAAATAGAACTAGAACCATAATTACATTGATGTTATTACATTTAGTTCTCAAAAAAAAATTTAGATTCTAACTTTTTGTTTAATCAGTTGTAAACCTTTTGACCAGAAATATTCTCTTTCCTTTCAATAAATACCTTCTGTTCATATCCCAAAGCAATCCTTGTAATTTTTTTGAACTTAGGCAACAGTAGAAACCTTTAAAACTTCAAATAGAAATCTATAAACCTTTCTGTTTACACAATTTAAATTGAACCTTTTAAATCACATGAATTAAAAATATCTGGATCTATTTTTTAGGTTTTAATTCATGAGCGTTCATTATCTGTGCCAATTTTGATACCATGTACTTGGTACACATACACACACATATATACACATAGACGTACAACATAACAATAGTAAGGCCTGCAGGCAATGTTAGATGTTTAAAAAAACTCCATTGTTGAATAAAAATAGGACTGATCAGAAAACATCCTACATGTGAAGGATTAAGGTCATGAGCTCAAAAAACATAGAAGTTGAGAAAAGAAAGAGTCTTAGAAAAAAATGATGTGGCCGGTAAAATAAAAAATGCAGGGTGGTTGTCTTCGTAGCTCACAGACGCCGAACAAGAGAAAGCTCACGGCCTTTTGGGTTTAAGTCTCTCAGTCTGTGGAAGCCGCCCTAGCCCATCTGAGCGGTGCGGTCGCCAGCAAGAGATGCAGGGACCCGGGGTGGGCAGGCTCCACCCAACGCCTCGTCTTTACCCTCCGACGCTGGGACTGAGGCCAGCGCTGCCTCCCAGGAAGATGGCTCTGCACTCAGCCACATGTGTAGATGTGAGAATGAGGAAGGAGATACAGAAGAGCAAATGGGAAAGGGGCTTGAGATTTTCCCTAGCAGAAGAACTTGAGAGGGCAGAACAGAAGGGAAAGGGGGTAGGGGTGAGAGCGTACTTTCCAACAAAGCCTTGATGAAAGAAATTTCTGTCCATTTCCTCGTCCGATGACAAAAATTAGCCAAATAAGTGAGGATTTGAAAATCAAAAGTTCTCCGTGGAGGCCATTTTGATCCATTGTCTAAGCCGTACTGAGGCCATACTACAGTGGAAAAGAGGACCAAGTGCTTACGGCATAGGTCTTTAGCAAATTCTAGCTTCTCAAAATTGCGAAACAGACAGCCAAAAGGAGTTTTGGGGTCTAGAGAAGAGTTGGTGTTTCCCATCACCTTTCAGCGCTCACGGGGGTGGGCAGGAACAGAAAAAGGCATCCCTAAACCAGATTGCACCCACCGGAGAACAGAAGGCCAGGTGGGGAGTTCAGGCATCCCTGGAAACTCTCCGGGGCCCAGACGGAGTTGGGTGGCTCACACAAGGACTGGGAACATCTCCCCAATCCAAGAGGCCCTGGACAGAGACCTATTGCACACGTGTGACTTAACGGGTAGGGGAAAAAATTGGAGCGGACGGGAGGGAAGCTGAAAGGCCAGGGGGAACAGGGCGGGGGGGCCCTACCTCACTTTTGTAGATCCGGATTTGTGGGGGGGACAGAGAAGACAGCTCAGGAGTTCTCCCAGTCCGAAGGGCTTGCCTCGACCCCAGTACAGGGGGAGGTTCGAAAAACCCTCCAGGGTTTCGCACACCATTTGTAAAGCCAGATGACCAAAAGGAGGCGAATTAAAATCACTGGGCAAGGCTTTATTGGAAATGCACGCTCTCAGGCTGAACTCTCCCGTCCATCACAGTGTGTCTGGGAGAATGGCGACCGTGTTCCGGGGTACAGAAAATTTTAAAAGGCCCGGTCAGGAAGGGGAGGGCTTAGGGCAGGAAGAGAAGGTCAGAGTCCTTCCTGGATAAGTCAGGAAAAGCCTGCTGATTGCCAGGAAGCGCCTCTACTGCTGACATCAGCATTTGACTGTTCCATGGCTGCCCCTAAGTGGACACCCTAGACTGACCTAACAATGGTAATAAATAAGTTTAGCAAGACAATAGGGTGGGACTGGAGGGAGCCAAGGCCAAGGTCCAGGATTACCTCCAGGGACATCTAGAGGAGCCCAGCCAAGGTCAGGCCTAGGACTGGACCCTGCTGATCCAACAACCGAAGTGAGAACCCAGACCCAGGCCCAGGACCAACTCCAAGGACCCCTGTGGGAGCCCGGCCCTAACTCAGGTGCAGGTCCACGCCCCATTCTCACCAGAGCCCATGCCAATCTGCAGAAGGCCAGGCCAAGGCCAAAGACCACCTCCAGGGACATCTGAAGGAGCCCACAACAAGGTCAAGCCCAGGACTTCCCTCCAATGCCAATTCACTGACCCACACAGTAACACAGACCCAGGCCCAGGCCCACCTCCCGAAAACCCTGCAGAAGCCCAGGCCCATGCCTGCAACCTGGGACCCCCACGGAAGCCCAGGCCAACATCAAGCCTACTACCACATGTGCAGGCCTGTGTGAGGACCCAGGCCCAGGACTGCCCCACAGAGTGGAGTTCCAAGCTGTCACTCCCTTCCTGTATCCATTTTGGGACACTGCAGCCATCGCCACAGACCTCCCCATGTAGAAGCCTCAACCCTGGGACAACAGACCGGGCCTGGAGGTAGTAGCCCAGCCCGTCACAGCTCAGCATTGCACAGCCCTGCATCTCCAATCAATCAGCGCAAGGCCATCCTAAGTCCCACCCTTTCAATTCCATCTCTAAAAGTGTTTACATCCATCTTGGGCCACCCCCACTGCTATACTGAGTTACCTCCACTACTGCCACCACCATCTTTAGTTGCAGTAGCATCCATCTGGGGACACCTGCGGGGGACTGGAAGTGAACTCCAAGATAAGATACACGTAATCTGTAGTGTCACTACAAGATTATAGAATAGAAACCACAATACCTCAGATTAGCACTGCAAGAAAGTTAGACACCTAAGCATCCATTGACAGAGAAGTTGATGAAATGTCAGAGAAAGAATTCAGAATTTACATAATTAAAATGATCTGCAAATGAAAGAATGACTAAAGTGAGCAAATACAAAAAAAATCAATCACTCAAACAAAGAGATAAGAGAACAAATAAAGGCAACCATTGATGTCTCAAACAAAGAGGTAAGGAAGCAAATACAGTAGCAAAAGATTATATGAAGAAAAACCTAGAGATTGTAGGGGAAAAAAACAATCAGAAGTTCTTGAAATGCAGGAAATAATAAACCAAATAAAAAACTCGACAGAAGGCATCACAAACAAACTAGATGTCTTGGAAGACAGAACCTCAGATAATGAGGACAAAATATACAATCTTGAAAATAAAGTTGACCACACAGTGAAGATGGTAAGAAATCATGAACAGAACATATAAGAATTATGAGATAGCATCAAAAGACCAAATCTAACATTTATAGGAATACAAGAAGGCACAACATATCAAACCAAAGGAATGTACAACCACTTCAATGAAATAATATCAGAAAATTTCCCAAACATGAAAAATGAATTAGAAAAGCAAATACAAGAGGCTTACAGGACACCAAATGTACAAAATTACAACAGATCTACACCAAGGCACATTATAATAAAAATGCCTAGCATATAAAATAAGGATAGAATTTTAAGGCCTTAAGAGAGAGGAATCAGATCACATATAGAGGGAGACCAATTCAAACCTCAGCAGATTTTTCAAAGCAGACCCTAAAAGCCAGGAGACCATGGAACAACATATACCAATCTCTGAAAGAAAATGGGTGCCAACCGAGAATTTTATATCCAGCAAAACAGAGCTTCAGAATTGATGATGAAATAAAAACCTTCCATGATAAACAAAAGTTAAAAGAATTTACAGCAAGAAATCCTGCACTATAGAGCATTCTTGCCAAAATATTGCATGAGGAAGAAATGATAACAATCAATCAAAATCTGCAAAGAGGGGAATTACACTAAAGGAAAGGCCAATCAAAGGAGAAACCAAGTCAAGTGAAAAAACAAAAAAATGAACCAAAATGTCGGGGAATAAAAATGATGTCTCAATAATAACCCTAAATGTCAATGGCTTAAACTCATCAATTAAAAGACAGACTGACAAAATGGATCTATATACACACACACACATATACTACCTTCAAGAGACTCATCTCACAGAAAAAGACATCAGACTGAAAGTGAAAAAGTGGGAAAAAACTTATTCACATGGAATGCATAAACAAGCAGGGGTTTCCATCCTCATATCAGATAAAGTTGACTTCAAACCAAAGTTAGTGAAAAGGGATAAAGAAGGACATTTCATACTGCTTAAGGGAATCATACATCAACAAGACATAACAATATTAAATATCTATGCCCCAAACCATGGAACATCTATGTAAATCAAACAAACCCTTGTCAACTACAAGAATCAGATAAACTACAACACAATAATACTGGGCAACTTTAATGCACCTCTCTCACCACCAGACAGATCATCCAAACAAAAACTAAACAAAGAAATCATAGAACTCAATAAAACAATCAATAATCTAGACTTAACAGACATATATAGAATATTCCATCCTTCCACAAGTGAATACACTTTTTTCCCAGCAGCACATGGATCCTTCTCCAAAACAGATCATATGCTATGCCACAAAGCAAGTCTTAGCAAATACAAAAAAATACAGATACTACCCTGCATTCTATCTGACTATAATGGAATAAAATTAGAAATCAGGTTAAAAAATAGAAACTACTCCAATACCTAGAGACTAAATAATACGCTATTGAATGACGCATGGATAACAGAAGACACCAGGGAGGAGGTAAAAAAAATTCTTAGAGGTAAATGAGAACTCCAGTAAAACATACCAAAATTTCTGGGACACTATGAAGGCAATGCTAAGAATTTAAAGTTCACTGCATTAAGCTCATTCATTCAAAGAAGAAAAAGTCAACAAATAAACAACCTGACACTAGATCGCAAAGCCCTAGAAAAAGAGGAACAACCAACACCAAAAGAACTAGAACACAGGAAATAATTAAAATCAGGGAAGAAACAAAATTGAGATAAAAGAAACAATTTGAAAAATTAACAACACAAAAAACTGTTTCTTTGAAAAAATAAATAGAATTTATAAATCCTTAGCCACTCTAAGGAAAAGAAAAAGAGAGAAAACCCAAATTACTAAACTTCATGATGAAAAATAAAACGTCACTACAGACACTATTGAAATACAGAGGATAATTAGAAACTATTTAGAAAATTTATTCTCAAGTAAAATAGAAAACCCTGAAGACACTGACAAATTTCTAGAGACATATGATCTACCCAGACTGAACCAGGAGATCATACACAACTTAAACAGATCAATTTCAAGCAAGGAAATAGAAGATGCCATCGAAAGCCTGCCAACCAAGAAAAGCCCAGGACAAGGTGTGTTCTCACTGAGTTCTACAAGACCTTCAAAGAAGAATTAATACCAATACTACTCAAATTATTCCATGAAATAGAAAAGGAGGGAACCTTTCAAACTCATTCTATGAGGCTAGTATCACCCTGATATCAAAACCACACAGAGACACACCAAAGAGGAAAATTTCAGACCAATACCCCTTATGAATATAGATGCAAAAATTCTCAATAAAATTTTGGAAAATCACATACAAAAACATATTTAAAAAATAGCGTACCATGATCAAGTGGGGTTCATTCCAAGAATTCAAGGTTGGTTCAACATATGGAAATCAATTAATGTAATCTATCATATCAAGGGACTTAAAGATAAAAATCATATTATTGCATCAATAGATGCAGAGAAAGCATTTGACAAAATACAGCACCCATTCATATTCAAAACACTACAAAAACTAAGGATAGTAGGAGCATACCTCAACATTGTAAAAGCTATCTATGCTAATCCCAAGGCCAACATCATAATAAACAGACAAAAATTGGAAGTATTCCCTCTAAAACTGGGAACAAGACAGGATGCCTTCTTTCACCACTGCTATTCAACATAGCACCTGAAACACTAGCCAGAACAATTAGACAGACAAAAGAAATTAAAGGATTATGAACAGGAAAAGAAGAACTCAAACTATGATTATTTGCAGATGACATGATTCTATACTTAGAGTATCCAAAAAATTCTACCAGAAAACTTCTAGAATTAATGAATTCAGCAAACTAGCAGGATATGAAATCAACACGCATATATCAATTGCATTTCTCTACATCAGTGATAAACCCTCTGAAAGAGAAATTAGGAAAACTATCCCATTCACAATAGCCTCAAATAAAATAACATACTTGGGAATCAATTTAACAAAAGAGGTGAAATGTAGGGCATTCCTAGGGGTGATTTCATTCAAGGAAATGAAAGTATACGCCAGCTCCCGAGAAAAGAAAACCTATCTCATTGGTTACCTCCTGCTTCCGTGCTTGTGGACAAGGCAAGACTGCTTATATTTGGTATAGGGTGCTCACTTCCATGAACAGGCCATGGCAGACTGACCTTTAAGCTGATTGGTCGAAAGGGACTATATATTCCTCCCCATTTCCACAATAAACAAGTTCCTGCGCTGACTGACCAGGTCCTTGATCCACCTTGATCCAGGTCCTTGATCCATTTCCCTGACATGTCTGATTGTCCTCCGGCAGGAGGGCTGGGTGCGGGCGGTCAGTTGGCTCCTGCCTTTCCTGGTTCGACCTCGCCAGGGTAAGGCCTTCTCCTTCCCAGGCAGGCTCACGGGAAATACAGGGCTAAAAACCCCAGCAGTGAAAGACCTCTGCAATGCAAACTACAAGACACTAAAGAAAGAAATTGAAGAAGACCTTCGAAGATAGAAAAATCTCCCAGGCTCCTGGATAGGCAGAATCAATATTGTCAAAATGGCCATATTTCCCAAAGCGATATATAGATTCAATGCAATCCCAATTAAATCTCAACGTCATTCCTTATAGAAATAGAAAAGGCAATCATAAAATTCATTTGGAAGAATAAGAGACCCAGAATAGCAAAAGCAATCCTTAGCAAGAAGAGTGAAGCATGAGGCATCACAATACCTGACCTCAGATTATACTATAAAGCTATAGTAACAAAAATGGCACGGTACTGGCACCAAATAGACATGTAGACCAATGGTATAGAATAGAAGACACAGAGATGAACCCACTGACATACAGTTACCTTATACTAGATAAAGGAGCCAAACACGTACACTGGACAAAATATAGCCTGTTCAACAAATGGTTCTGGGAAAACTGGAAATCCATATGCAGCAAAATGAAACTAAACCCCTATCTCTCACCATGCACAAAACTCAACTCAAAGTGGATCAAGGACCTGGGAATCAGACCAGAGACCCAACACCTAATAGAAGAAAAAACACGCCCAAATCTTCATCATGTCAGATTAGGACCATACTTCCTTAACAAGACTCCTATAGCACAAGAAGTAAAATCAAGAATCAACAAATGGGATGGATTCAAACTAAAAAGCTTCTTCTCAGCAAAAGAAATAATCAATGAAGTGAACAGAGAGCCGACATTCTGGGAACAAATCTTTGCCACACACACATCTGACAGAGCACTCATCTCCAGGATATATGAAGAACTCAAAAAGCTTAACACCAAAAAACTAACAACCCAATCAATAACTGGGCCAAAGAGCTGAACACAAACTTCACAGAAGAAGATATACAATCGATCAACAGACATATGAAAAAATGTTCAACTTCTCTAGCAATCAGAGAAATGCAAATCAAAACTACCCTAAGATTTCATCTCACGCCAGTCAGAATGGCTGTTATCAAGAATACAAACAACAGTAAGTGTTGGCAAGGTTGTGGGGAAAAAGGCACGCTCTTACATTGCTGGTGGAACTGCACATTGGTACAACCAATCTGGAAAGCAGTATGGAGATTCCTTAGAAAACTTGGAATGGAACCACCATTTGAGCCTGCTCTCCCACTCCTCAGTCTATACCCAAAAGACTTAAAAACAGCGTACTACAGTGCTGCAGCCACTTCAATGTTTATATCAGCTCAATTCACAATAGCTAAACTGTGGAACCAACCTAGATGCCCTTCGATAGATGACTAAATAAAGAAATTGTGGTATATATACACAATGGAATATTACTCAGCAATAAGAGAGAATAAAATCATGGCATTTGCAGGTGAATGGATGGAGTTGGAGAATATCATGCTAAGTGAAGTAAGCCAATCTCAGAAAACCAAATGCCAAATGTACTCGTTGATAAGTGGATGCTGATCCATAATGTGGGGAAGGACATGAGGACAATGGTGGAACTCTGTTCACAGGGGTGTAAGGGAGGAGGGGGCATGGGGACAGTAAAGGTGGTGGAATATGATGGTCATCATAGCCCTAACTTTATGTATGACTGCATATATGTTGTGATTCTATACATCTTACAACTAGAGAATTGTTATCCTCTATGTACAATGAATCAAATTGCACTGTTATCATGTAAGCCTAAATAGAACAAATAAATAAAATATGAAAAATAGAAATAAAAATAAAAAATAAAATAGATTCTCCCCAAATTGATCAACAGATTCAACTCAATTTTCAATCAAAATCTCAGCAAGCTATTTTGTACACACCGGCAAGCTAATTCTAAAATTAACGTATAAATATAGAAAACTTAGAATAACCAAAGATAATTTCATAACAAAAAAGCAAAAAATGTTCCAAATCTCAAGACTTAACATAAGGGCTGGGATTATATCTCAGTGGTAGAGCACTTGCCTAGCATGCATTAGGCACTGGGTTCGATCCTCAGCACCACATAAAAATAAAGATATTGTGTCCATCTACCAAAAAAAAAAAAAAAAGACAACATAAAGCCACAGTAATCAAAGTTTGGTATCAATAAAAAGATAAATATCAACAAAATAAAATAGAATCTAAAAAGAGACCAACAGATATAAAACCAATGATTTCTGCCCAAGAATAAGGCTGTTCAACAAAAGGAAATTCAGCCGGGCACGGTGGCATAAGCCTGTAATCCCAGCACTTAGGGAGACTGAGACAGGAAAATTGCGAGTTCAAAGCCAGCCTCAGCAATGGCGAGGCACTATGCAACTCAGTGAGACCCTGTCTCCACTTAAAACACAAACTAGGGCTGGGGATGTTGCTCAGTAGTTGAGTGACCCTGAGTTCAGTCACCAGTACCAAAAAAAAAAGAGAAAATTCTTTTCAATAAATAGAGCTGATTCAAATGAATATATGTAAAGAAAAAGTACTAGTCAATCCCTATCTCATGCCATACTAAAATTAACTCAAAATGGAACACAGATCTGAAAAAGTAACACCCAGAACTATAAAATATTTAGAAGAAACCATGAGATAAAATCTCTGCAACCTTGGAGTAGAAAAAGATTTCTCAGTTGGAACAATGATTAAAAAAAAAAAAAACCTCAAATCATGAAAGAAAACGCTTAGTAAGTTTTACCTTTTTAAAAATGCTCTTCAAAAAAATTACACTAAGAAAACAAATAAGAAATCACAGACTAGGATAAAGTATTTGAAATATATACATCAGAATACAAAGACTAGTATCCAGATTATATAGTAACTGCTACAATTTACTACAACTGAGTACAACTGAGTAAGAAAACCCAATTTCAAAATAGGCAAAATTTTGAATACCTACTTCTCCGAAAACATAGACATATGAATGACCAATAAGAAATTTCATCACCTATATTCATATATAAATACATGACCAGTATAACTCCACATCATATTCAACCACAAAAATAGGATCCTAATTAGCGTAAGTTAACTCCATGTAAGTTAACTCCATGTATGTATAGTATGTCAAAAAACACTCTACTGTCATGCATATCTAAAAAGAACACATGAAAAAGAAATTTCATCAGAAAACATTGGTGAGAGATAGACATATTAAAAATTTTGATTTTGATGATACTGGATATTTGCCAAAATGGATCAGATTACACACTTTATATACTGCAATTTATTGTACTTCAATTACACTTTAATAAAGTTACAAAAGATAAAAGTTAGGAAACTTTTTAAACAATATATGACCTACTACCTAAGAAGGGATTATTTATTTCATTTCAGCCAAATCTTGTAATTTATTACAAGAAAGATAAGAAGATACATGCCAATACAAAAATAAGCTGTACAGTAAAAGGTCAATTCAGAAGGCTTAGGTTATTAAAACCCTCCATATTCCAAAGAAAGGACTGGCCCCTTGACTGGTACCTGGGTGTTAACTTATAAACACTTGGGATATCACACCTGATATGAATGTTTTTGTATAACCAAAGCCTTAGACCATGTTATATAATTTACTTTAAAATATGATTTATGGTAAACACCTTTTTTTTTGTTTACTTGAGGTCCTAGGACACACTATATCAATTTGACCTCTGAAGTGGCTGAAGACTGAGAATTTTGGGACAGTTTTGTGCGCATTACATGCCCACATGACCAATCCCATACAGACCTGAAGGCTCTGGGGAAGTTCCTGATTGGTAACAAGCTGCACTCATTATCACATAGTTACTAGGAAAATTCAGCAATGACTCCATTGAGAGAATAATTGAAATCTCTTTCCATGTCCTTCCTGAACTCTGCCCTCTTATACATCTTCTCTTTTCTGATTTCTAATCTGTATCCTTGCACTATAATAAGCCATAACTATGAATGCAACAGCTTTTTAAAATTCTATAGGTCATTCCAGAAAAATCATCCAACATGAGGAAATCTTGAGGACCCTCAATACAGTAACTTTGTTTCCACACATGAAAAATGCATTTAATAGTAGTATCTACTTAAAATACCATGGTAGAGCAAAATGGGAACTTCAGCAGTTTAAGAGCTGACAGGCTGTGGGTTTATGCGCTGACACACAGCACCTCTGCTTGCCGACATTTAACCATAGACGCCTGCAATAGCTAACAGGTACCTGTAAAATATAACCACAGTAGCAAAGCAGGAAACAAACCAATGAGGACAGAACAATCCAAACCCTCTTTAGGCTTAGTGCATTAAAAGTCTCTAAGCTGTATGAGTTAAGAGTCCCTAGGTTGCTGACAAGCTTGTACCCACATAAGGAATGTAGAATGCACCCTCCAATAGAATCGCACCAACTCCTTTGCCTTGATGTACCCAAAACTTGCTTATGTATAAAAAAGTAAAAGCCCTGCTGTCCTAGAGGTTCAGACTTTGGGAATTATCCCTCAGGGTCATGGTGCCACAAATAACGTGTTGCTTCCAGATCTTGGTGTCCTGACTCTCATTTCCCACTACATTTCAGCTGTGAGAATCAAATGATTTATGTATGCAAAGGGCATAAAACAGTACCCAGCATATAATGTTTGCTCCTTCTCATGCTTCTAAAAAATAAGTAGCCTTAAGCACTAACCAGCTTGACTTAATGAGAAGGCATTAAATAATTAAATGGCAATAGCTAAAAAATATACCTAATTTATAAAAGGAACAGAAAGTATCACTGCCTTCTTTCCTATCCTCAAAACTGTCTTCATTTAGATCCCCTAATTTATCATCTCTTAATGTACTTAATGACCATCCACAGAACAGCATAATACTTAGGAGATTCCCTAACAAAAAGCACAACTACTACCATCACTTCCTGATTCAATTTTAAATTCCTTCAACATGATTCCACTCTTGAATCCATTCTCATACACATCCCCCAGATTTCCACAGCTATAAACTGGCAAAAGTCACCCAATTCCTTTGATGTATAACATACCTCTTTGTGGTTTATACTGTTTGTTTACTTCATTCACTGGGGCCTATTTAGATTCAAATATGATTATAGGTTTAGAAGCAATGCAAGGTGGCTGGAATTTGACAAGAGGATGATATGGTATCCTTTATAAGACAACTACATCAGGTGAGGTTATTACAGGTTCCATAGGTTAGAGAAGACTAACCACCTCAGATGAAGAAAAAGGGCTATTTTTAATGACAAAGGAAGACAAACATAATTTAAAGATTCAGCAAGCCCAGCTTAATCTGTCTATATATACCCATGGCAACTGTCAAGGTCCCAATCATTCTTGCACAGTGGGGAATTTAAATTGTACTGTAATTCAGTCATGAATAAGAGTTGCTTTCCAGAAATTTCAGTAATGCAACTACCAAAGATAAGGGTTTCATTTGAGCTGCAATAAATACAAATTTTGGTACCAAGAAATGGTATGTTGCCATACCAAAAACCTCAAATGTGAGAGTGACTTCAGAATCAGGCATGATGGTCTCAGGAAAGTGTTATCAAAATATACTTTGAAGGGGCTGGGGTTGTGGCTCAGTGGTAGAGCGCTTGCCAAGCATGCGTGAGGCACTGGGTTCGATCCTCAGCACCCACATATAATAAATAAACAAAATAAAGGCTTTGTGTCCATCTACAACAACAAAAAAATATTTTTAAAAAAATATATACTCTGAAGAACCTGTTAATAGAAGCCACATGCTCTTTAACAATGCTATCAGTGAAGATTTGGAGGAAAGTGAAGTAAATGTAATTACAAAGTGCAGAAAGGGGTACCTTTATTATGTAATGGCAGAAATTTTTTAACACACTGTCCCATGCAGTTATATAAAAATAAGAAAATTTACCTAAAGAAATTATTGATCTAGCTAAAGATATTTCAGATCAGAGATATGTATACCTGTTTTCTTTTGCTGTTAATAATAAAATGTGGAAAATGAGAAATAAACTAATCAAAACACTTTTAAACAAAATGGATGCAAAACTTGCTCTGCAGAAGAGTCAAGAGTATGAGAAGACAAGCTTCCAATTGACAGAAAACACTCATATAGAATAATTAAAGAGCCAGAATAGCCAAAGAATACTGAGCAAGAAGAGCAAGGCTTGTAGGTATCATAATACCTGATCTAAATTATACTACAGAGCTACAGTAACAAAAACATCATTGTATTAGCATAAAAACACACAAAAACCAATAAAATAGAAGACAGAAGCAAATCCATAAAAACACAGTCATTAGGGAAATGCAAATCAAAACTACATTAAGGGGATGGGGGATTGTGGGTCAGTGGTAGAGCACTTGCCTATCATGTGTGAGGCACTGGGTTCAATCCTCAGCATCACATAAAAATAAATAAAATAAAGGTCTAAAGATAATAACTCTAAAAAACCACTACACTAATATTCCATCTCACTTTAAGTAGAATGGCAATCATTAAGAATACAAATAACAGTAATTCTGGCAAGGATATGGGGTAAAAGGTGCACTTATACACTGTTGGTGGGACTGCAAATTAGTATAATCACTTTGAAAAACAGTAGGAGATTCCTCAAAAGACTAAGAATGGAACCACCATATGACCCAGCTCTCCCACTTCTTAGTATTTCTCCAAAAGAACTAAAATCAACATACTTCAATGCCACATACATAATGATGTTTACAGCAGAACTGTTCACAATAGCCTAGGTATCTGTCAATGGACAAATGGATAAAGGAAATGTGGTATATGTACACAGGGGAGTTTTACTCAGCCATGAAATTCTTCTTTCAGAAGAATTAAATTATATTGTTTGTTGATAAATGGATGGAACTGAAAAGTATCACATTAAGTAAAATAAGCCAGACACAAAAAGTCAAGGGTCAAATGTTTCCTCTCATATGTGGAAGTTAGAGAATAGAAAAAAAAAAAAGGAGAGGGGGGTCTCAGAAAAATAGAAGATCAGTAGAGTAGAAGGGGACCAGGGGAAGGGAGGAGGGGAGAAAAAGGAAAGGTACTAGGGGATGAGATAGACCAAACTATGTTATGTGCATGTACAAATATGGCATAATGAATCACACTATTATGTATAATCATAAGACATCAATTAAAAATACTAACTCATTATTTGCTGATGGGAATGCAAAATGGTTCAGCTACTTTGAAAAACAGTTCACCGGTTTCTCACAAAATTAAACACATTCTTACTGTATAATCCAGAAATTATGCTCACTGGTATTTACCCAAAGGAGTAGAAAATATGTACACACAAAAATCTATACATAATGCTTACATTGGCTTTATATGTGATGCCAAACTTGGAATTAACCAAAATGTCTTTCAGGTTAATGAATAGATAAATTACAGTACATCCAGACAATAAAATATTATTCAGTGCTAAAAACATATGCTCTACTGCTATGGTTTAAATGTTCCCTCTAAAACTTGTGTTGAAATTTAATAGCCACTGTAACAGTATTAAAAGGTGGGCCATTTATGGAGTGATTAGGTCACGAGGACTTTGCCCTCATTAATGGATTATCAAAGCAAGTCAGTTAAGACAAGAGTGGGTTTGTTCTAAGTTCAGCACCTTCTTTTCCTATCTGTCTCACACATGCTCACCTGCCCTTCTGCCATGTTATAAAGTAGCAAGAAGACCCTCACTAGATGCAGACCCTCAATCTTGGACTTCCAAGTCTCCAGAAGTGTGAGACAAATAAAATTTTAATGTTTACCATTTACTTAGTCTATGGTATTCTATTACAACAATGTAAAATGTACTCAGACCACAATCAAGCCATGAAATGACATAGAGGAATCTTAAACATGTATTATCAAGCAAAAGAAGTCAATATGGAAAAGCTACAAATTGTAATGATCCCAACATATTCTAGAAAAGGCAAAATTATGAAGACAGTAACAAGATAGGTGGCCACTACAGATTAGAGAGAGGGATTGACGAACAGACAGAAGAGTGAAACTATTCTGTATATACTATGATGGTTTATACATTGGTCAAAATTCTTAGAATATACATCACCAAGTGTTTACTAGTGTGAACTACAGATTTTTGAGTGCTGGGTCAATCTAGGTTCACCGCTTTCAACAAATTTATCACTCTGGTCCAGGAGGCTGACAGTGAGGTTTTATTTATGTGGGGACAGGATATTGACAGTGTGGAAAGTAGTACATGCATAGGTCTTGGAATATACCTTTCTTATATTTTCCACTCAGTTTTGCTTTAAACCTAGAAGTGCTTAAAAAATTAAAAATATTTTAAAAATTTCTCTTCAAGGAGCAATTATGCTAAAATTAAGAAATGGATTCTGAGCAAAGATCCAATCCAGGGCATAACTAAGAAAGCATGATCCAAAAATGAATCTGATTGTAAGTCCAAAATCTATTGTTAAAACAAAAATATTAATGGTGGTACTTCACAGTACTAGTCAGACAAAAGGCCTTCTAAAGAGAGTAAAGTACGCCTTACTGACTGCTATCCGTCCCTCCAAAATTTATGTGCTGAAATCTAATCCCCAATGTGCTGGTATTAAGAAGTGGAGCCTTGGGGCTGGGGTTATGGCGCAGTGGTAGCGTGCTCGCCTAGCACGCGGGAGGCACTGGGTTCGATCCTCAGCAGCACATAAAAAATAAAATAAAGCTATTGTGTCCACCTACAACTAAAAAATAAATATTTAAAAAAAAAAAAAGAAGTGGAGCCTTTGAAAGGATTGTAGGTTATAAGGGTGGAGCCCTCATGAATAGAAATAGTATGCTTAAAAAAAGAGGCCTCAGGGTACTTTTGCCATGTGGGGCCACAGCAAGATGATGCAATCTATGAGGAATAGCTCTCCCCAGACACCAAATCTCTTGGTGCCTTGTATTTGGACTTCCCAGACTCCAGAACTATTTCTATTGTTTATAAACTACTCAGCCTAAGGTATTTTGTTCTCAGAGCTTCTAGAAAGCTTAAGGGTATTGTTCCTCAGCATTCGAAGAACTGTGTATGTGTGGCTTTTGTATAAAGCTATGTGTTAAGGTTTGGATTTGAGATGTCCCCCATAAGCTCCCGTTAGTTAATGCAGGAATGTTCAGAGGTTAAACAATTTATGAGAGCCATAACCTAATCAGTGAATTGACTCATCTGATGGATTAATAATTTGAATGGATTACTGGGTGGTAACTACAGGCAAGTTGAGGATGCTATAGGAAGTAGATCATTGGGGGCATGTCCTTGGGAATTATATTTTGACCCTAGCTTCTCTGTCTTTACCCTCGCCCCTCTGTACCTCCTGGATGCCATGAACTGAGCAGCCTTCCTCCACCACACCCTTGCACCATGATATTCTGCCTCACCTTGGGACCAGAGCAAGGGAGCCAGCTGACCATGCACTGAACTTGAAACAATGATCCCAAAATGAACTTTTCCCTCTACATTGTTCTAGTCAGGTATTTTTGTCACAGTGACACAAAGTGGACTAACACACTATGTATCTTGATAGAATTCACAGAATATATACAAAGTTTATTTAAAAATTAACATGTTTTTATTTGTCATTTAAAAGAGTTAATGTAACTTAAATGATGAGAAGCCTTTGGACTTCAAAATTCTACTGTCAGGAAGCAGGCTGAGGAAACTACCCATATACAAATGTCTGCTGTCTTTCATGAAAAAAGACAAAATCAGTAGTGCAGAAAGTAAGACCGAGAACCATGGAGAATTATTCCCAGGCTTGAGAACTAATCAAGAAATTACCAATACAGAAGGTTCCCAACTTAACAATGCTTCAATTCAGAATATTTCAACCTCACAAGAGTGCAAAAGTGATATGCATTTAGTAGAAATATACTTGGAATTCTGAATCTTTTTCTTTTCCCATGCTAGCAATACATGGTTCCATATTCTCGCAATGTGGGATAGCACCCATGAGCTGCAGTTTTCAGTCAGCCACACCATCACAAGCAAAAACAACCATGACTCTGTAATGTACAGAGTTGCTATGATTTCAGTAAATTGGGTGTACCAAATACATTTTCTAATTAACAATATTTTTAACTCACAGAGGGTGTATTATGTCATAGCCCCATCAAAAGTCAAGGAACATCTTTATTTGCCCATTTGGATTTCAGAATTGCTGTGAAACAGACACCTTTGTGCCTACTATTTTCCTTCATTAGAAACAAAACTGCTTACAGCAGCACTCTTTTTTCTTAGGTTCTTTATTTATCTATTTGGCATATGTTCATCACAGGACCAATTATATAAACTATATTAACTATATTTTCTTTTCAGTATTCTTGATGTTCTGACATTTAAGGGCCTTACCGACCCTGAAAGAAGCCGCTCCTCCTCCCAGGGCTAGCTAATTCATAACGATAATAACAATAATAATAACAATATGATATAACAATAACATAATGATACAACAACATGCAAACAACTCCTTAGCCAATGCACACACACCAAGCCAGTTTTTCTCCTGCCTTAAATCATCCCAAGACCAAAGACTAGGCAACTAGAAATCAATCCTACAGCCCAAAGAATTATTTAAACTAGACAATTATAAGCTGTTTATTCTGCTGTGCCTTTCCAAAAGAAATTCCATGAGACAGGAGAATCACGAGTTCAAAGCCAGCCTCAGCAATGGCGAGGCGCTAAGCAACTCAGTGAGACCCTGTCTCTACATAAAACACAAAATAGGGCTGAGGATGTGGCTCAGTGGTTGAGTGCCCCTGAGTTCAATCCCCAGTACCAAAAAAAAAAAAAAAAAAAAGAAATCCCAATAAAGAGATTATTGGGATAATCTCTTTGAGATATTGAGATAAGTGGTCCTGAGCACTTTGCCCTATCCTACTTCTGCTTCCTGACGCAAACCTGGCATTCCTCCTGTGACCCTGCATGGGAAGACATGTCTCTCATTTCTAGGGAACTGTTCACACCATTAAACTCTTCTTTCAGTGGGTTGACCTTTCTATGTTTTCACTCAGTCACCTTAACAAATTAAGACAAAGGCACAAAATAAGCAGTTATCCTAAACTTGTCCCACCATTATATGTTGAGTGATGGGAAAACAGGGAGGCAAGTGGAAAAGAACTGTAATCAAGGAGCTATACTTAAGCAACTACATCCAAGGAGCCTTAGTCACACCTCAATGATGAGACTTTAGACTCTGAAATGATATAGTAATCAGGTGAGGCAAATGAAGGTCTTGGGGAAGTATTGGGTATATTCTCCAATGTGAGAGGTCATGAATCACTGGGGAATGGAGGCTAGACTGTGGTAGCCTCCAATGAGCTCTACCTCCTGGTAGTCATACCCTCATGTAGTTCCCTCCCACATCATACCTGAGTTGGTCTATGTCACCAATAGCAAACAGAAGAAGTGATGACACTCCAAAGATGTATGTTATAAAAGATCATAGCATTAATATAGGTGCTTTCTCCTTTCTGTCTCTCAGATCACATGTTCTGGAAAGCCATGTTGTGAGCAGCCCTATGAAGAGTTCCATATGGTAAATAACTGAAGCTTCCCGCCAACAGCCACATGATCACGCTTGGAAATGGATCCTATAGACGCAAATTACAAATGACTGCAGCCTTAGCTGACACCTTAACTATAACTTTATCAGAGATCCTGAACCAAAACTACCCAGCTAAGCAGATCCTAGATTTCTGACTCTAAGAAACTATGTGAGAAAATAAATGCTTTTTCTGCTTTAAGCTGCTAAATTTGGGGTTAATTTATTACACAGCAATATACAACACATATTTAAATCCCCAGTGAACCAGTGAATGTCACTTAGGCTCCCAGCTTCATTAGTTTTCATCATCATTGAATTGCCTAGTGACTTCCCACTTCAGCAATAATTGATTTTCCATGTAAGGAAGGAGTTTCCTCTGGATTCGCTAAAATAAGAGTTAACAGTCTTTGGATTTAAAAAATAATGAAAAATTAGCTTACATAATTCAATATTTTCAGTAACAATGGTTGGCCCCGCTGAAAGTCTTTCTTCATTTTGAGAAAGAAAACAAGAATAAGAGTGAGAAACCTTACATTTTTAATTAAAACAGTTAAAAACACAAACACATATGCTTGTTTTGATAAAAATAATTATACATGTTTCTTGTTAAGCAAAAATATTCAGAGTAAATAAGGTTGTTTTAAATAGTTTGTTTTCAGTGATAAAACTGAAATGTCTGGTTTCTTAACAGTCCTAATGTAGTATTCCTAATGCAGACACAATTTTCACCATCATTAAACAGTTTCAAAATAATGAATCATAACCTACAAACAATTATACTCTAATATTAAACAACCACCTGTCAAATACATTATCATAAACTGACTTTATATATTGGCCACCTAGAAAAAAGTAGGCAAAGACTAAGAACAGGACACAGATCAAAAATTCTTTGATGCTGGAGGGAAGATGTCCAAATTGCCTCCAGTAAAATCAATTTTGCTAGGTGCTAGAACCATACCTAGAAACAATCTGTTTAAAGTTCAGGCCAGAGTCCAACCTACAGGAGAGAACAATGCTTTGATAGCAGCTAAAGGGAATACGTTGGAGAACAAAGAAGAAAAATCTCTAATTTAAATTTATAGAATAAGCTGCTACTCCAAGAGGGCATCTGCACTGAATGCCATACTCCAAGCATTGAGGTAAATAAAATGAATTTTTAAAAAGGGGTGCAATAAAGCCACAGAGGGGCAAAGACAACCAGTACTCACACTAAAGTCTGAATAATGCAGGAATCAAAATTTTGAATGCCAAGCTGGGGCTGTGGCTCAGTGGTGTAGCTCTCGCCTAGCACGCTTAAGGCACTGGGTTCAACCTTCAGCACCACATAAAAATAAACAAACACACACATTGTGTCCATCTATAACTAAAAAAAAAAAAATTAAAAAAATTAAATGCCTACAAGCATCAGAAAGTTAACAGTAAATGTAGGCAATGAGATCCTATAATCAGAAGCTTACTAGTGGAAACTGCAACAAACTAGAAAACAAGGCACATCCCACTATTGCCATGTAGAATAAAGGCCTAGTATGACTAAAACTTCCTATTTTTCAGGAGAAACCAAAAACAGGGATTTTTACTTTAATTTGTTGGAAACTAATTTTTTTAAATTTAAGATTACATAGGCGTACTTAGCCTAGAGGGTCTCTAATTTGCAAACTCTATCCTATGCAGTATTATTGAATATAATTGTCTAATATTCTCCTATATAGCTCGGCAACATGTAGGGGGAAACTAGACACATCAATAATAAAAAGAAGACTACAATTATTCAATAGATTAATAATCCCTTAGTAGAATAAGGTCAAAAGTATTTTCCAAAACCAAGCTTACATATCTACTTCCACTTTTCAACAAATAATTTATACTGGGATGAGTAAAAAACACCCCTTCAAACTACTTGGTATAAAAAAAGAAACTTTTAAATACAGTAATATTATTTCCCTCGGTTCTTGGGTCTTTGGTATATATATACATATGTGTATACACACACATATACATACACACATACACATATCTCATGATATAATCTGCCTATACCTTATCAACATTTGGATACCATGGTCCCTGATATATCATTATAGGCTAAATATTCCTTATCCAAAATGCTTAGGATGGAAAGTATTTTAGATTTTGGAGTTTTTTGGATTTTGTGACATTTTGGTAGACTTTATTGTAGGAGCACCCCCAATCCCAATCCAAAATCTGAAATTCTCCAAAATTTGAAACTGTTTGAGTGTTATGTAGGTCCTCAAAAAGTTCTGGATTTCAAAACACTTGAGATTTTGAATTTTTGAATTAGGAATATTCCAGAACATTTGAGATTTTGGATTTTTGAATTAGGGAAATAATGTACTATCTAGGATTAAATGCAATATCATTATTTGCATTTCCATTACTTGCAAATACAAGTCTTATTTTTGTGTTCTTCATTTTTCTCTATTCCACATTTTCTTCATAACTTACTAGTAAATTTTTAAAATGTTATTCCATCTATCAAGATCCATACATAAAAATCTTAATAGAATGTTACTAGTTCAAGTATTAATTAGTTCCCAAAATACTTGGAATGTCTTATATTTGTCCTAGATTTTTCTCCCTATTTTTACCTGGAAAGCCTACTAAAACACTCTTAGCATGCCTAAAAAACAATAGGAACACACACACACACACACAAACGCACAAACACAATCAATTATGAATGAATATATGTCTATTAATTTTATTTGTTCTATTAAATGCTCCTCTGCTTGTGATATCTAATTGAAACCTCCAACTCAAAAGCCTTAGGAATACCTCAATTGTGGCTAGTTAAGGGAAAAAATATTTAAATATGTTCTCAATGACATAGCTCCTCAATTCCTTGATAAATCTTATTATAAGGTTAATATCCTCAATTAAGCTATTTTCAAAATGTAGGGAGGGGATGGATGTAGGGGGGGAATTGCACTAGTGTTCCTAATGCATGACTCAAGCATATTATTTTTCCATCCTCTTTCCTTTTTTCTTCCACTTTCATGCATCTTGGTTTTTTATTCAGATACTGTAGATGGTAATCAGTCTAAAAGTCTTCATTCAGGCCTTCCTAATTCATTTCTTCTTTCAAATTTTTGAAAAATTTTGGATGACTCAACAGCCCATCACACTCTTCAAACTGCTCTACTAAAGCACATATAATCTAATCACTAGTTAACAATAACAAAAACAGATCAGCAATTAACTAGTACATTAGTATGACTGGGCTGCAATAACAAAATACCACAGATTGAGTGCTTAAAAAACAGTAATTTATTCTGTTACATTTCTGGAGGCTAAAAGTCTTAAAACTAGAAGTTTGTGGTGAGGGCTCTCTTTCTAGCCTGAAGACAACTACATTCTCACTGGAAACAGAGAGTTCTCTGGTGTCTATTCATATAAAGATACTAACACTGTGGGATCCAGGCCCTGTTCTTATGACCTCATTTAACCCTAATCCAAAATTAGTCCAAATGGGGATTAGGACTTCAACACAATTTTGAGAGACACAATTTAATCCATAGTATTCTGTCCCTAGCCTGCCCTATATCATGTCTTTATCACATATAAACCATATTCCTTCCATTCCAACATCCCCAAAAAAGTTTTAAATCATTCCAAAATCAACTCTGGTGTTCCATTCAACAACCAAAGTCTCATCTAAATCAGATATGGATGAGACTTAAGACGTGATTTACCCTAAAATAAAATTCCTCTCCACTTGTGAACCTTTGAAACCAGACAAATTATGTGCTTCCAAAATACAATCATGGGAGAAACACAGAATAGACATTCCCATTCCAAAAGGGAAGAATCAGAAAGAAGAAAAGGATGATGAGTCCCAAGTAACTCCAAAACTGAGGAAGGAAAATCCCATTAGATCTGACAGCTGAAAAATAATTTTCTCTCCTCTATATGCGCTGGGCAACAGCATCACTCCAACAGATATTCATAGTAGCTCCAGTCACTCAAAACTGAGAAATGGCCTTGCCCCCAGGCACTGGGCAGTAGATCAGAAGCACCTACAACCCACAAAACCAAGGAGGCCCAACACTTGAAACCCGAAGGAACCAGCCATAAGCCTTGGGCTTATGGTGGCAATGCTGATCTCTGGGGTTACTTTTCCCTTTTCTTGAAAAATACTAAATAATTAATATTCACAGCCTACCTTCATTCCATTCCATTTTCTAATTCCTTTAGTCCAAGCAGCATTCTGTTGGTTTGACACTATCTCCACACCTGGCTTTTGCTGAAATGGCCAATTAAGTCCACAAGTTGCACCCATGATTTCTTTATCAAATGAATGCTCAACCACATCTGTAAGTATTCGCTTAAGAACAAGCTTTCTCTCCTTTTTTACAACATGAATAGGTTAAGAACTTTCTAAATCTTCAACTGCTGTTTCCTCTTTGCTTAATACTTCCCTCTTCAATTCATCTTTCTTCTTTCACATTTTACTATATGCAGTCAGGGAGAACCAAGCCACTCCTTCACCACTTCACTTAAAATTCTCCCATCACTCACAAGCTCTACTTTCCACAAAACACTGTAACACAGTTCAGCTAAGTTCTTTATTCCTTTATAATTAAACTTCCCTTCTTCCAGTTTTCAAACTCTTCCTCACTTCCATCTGGGACCTCTCCAAAATGAACTCTCACGTCCATATTTCTATCAACATTCTGTTCATGATTACTTATGTATTCTCTCGATAACTCCTATTATCTTTCTGAGCCCTCACCAGAAATGCCTTTAGTAATTCTATCAATAGCTTCACTTTATCTACCATACACCTTAAAACTCCTCTACTTTCTACCCATTTTCCAGTTCCAAAGATATTTTGAAATTTTTAAGTCCATGTTACAGCAGCACCCCAATTCATGGTATCAAAATCTGTATCTGCTCAGGCTTAAGTTTAGAGTTATTGCAGATACCTGATCTACACACAACTGAAGATTTGTACAGTTTTTTTGGGGTTTTTTTTTTTTTGTTTTTTTTTGGTACTGGGGATTGAACTCAGGGGTACTCGACCACTGAGCCACATCCCCAGCCCTATTTTGTGTTTTATGTAGAGACAGAGTCTCACTGAGTTGCTTAGCACCTCGCCATTGCTGAGGCTGGCTTTGAACTGGCAATTCTCCTCTCTCAGCCTCCCTAAGTGCTGGGATTACAGGCTTGAGCCACTGTGCCCGGCTTGTACAGTTAACTGTAACTTTCATAGCTAACTGTAAAACCAGTAAATTGGTACCTTGGAGTTTAAAAGAAACACCAAAGACATGGTGGTTGCCTTCTTAAAATGTCATCAACTCCTTAAAAACCTACCAAACAAATGTCAAAAAGAATAAAATCAGACCTTAAAATACATTAACAACACTTTGAAAAATACCTATCATGGCCAAAAGGTACATGAAAAGATGTTTAATGTCACCAATCATTTAGGGAATGCAAATTGAAACGAGGTTATTTCTATACACCCATGAGAATGGCTATCATAAAAAACTCAGAAAAGGGGACTAGGGTTGTAGCTCAGTGGTACAGCACTTGCCTAGCATGTGTGAGCTGCTGGGTTTGATCCTCAGCACCACATATAAATAAATAAAAAATAAAGGTCCATCAACAACTAAAAATATAGATATTTTTAAAAAGCCTCAGAAAGTAAGTTTGGTGAGAATGTGAAATGTTGAAATGTTGGTGAGGATTTGGAGAAATCAGAACCCCTGGGCACTGGTGGTGAAATGTAAACTGGGGTAGCTGTTGTGAAAAACAGTATGGCAATCCTCAAACAATTAAAACATAGAATTATGTGTTAGTCAACTTTTCATTACTGTAACAAATACTGAAATAATCAACTTATAAAGAGAAAGGTTTATTTTGGCTCACAGTTTTAGAGGTTTCAGTCCATGATTGGCTCCATTGTTTTAAGTGTGGCAAGGCAACACATCTTGTGGGGAGTACATAGCAGAACAAAACCACTCACCTCAGAACAAGGAACAAACGAGAGAAGAATGAGCTGGAGTCCTCCTATACCTTCAAGACCACCCCCTCAATGACCTAAAATCTGCTGCTGGTACCCAATAATTAAAGATTCCACCACTTCCCAATAATGTCTCCTGGGGACCACCTTTAAGACATGGAACTTTGAGGAATATTTAAGATCCAAACTATAGCAAATTCCCATTATAACCGAGCAATATTACTTTTGAGTAGACAACCAACAGACATGAAAGCAGAGACTTGAACATATGTTTGCACACATAGCAACATTATTTACAATATCCTAAAGGTGGAAGCAACCCAAATATCCATAGCTGAATGAATAGGAAAAATAAAAGTGGTATGTGCATACAATGATTATTATATTCAGCCTTAAAAACGGCATTCCAACACATGCTATAACTAATATAGAACTTGAAGACATTATTCTAAGTGAAATAAGCCAGTCACAAAAGGACAAATGTACAATTGCACTTATGTGAGGTATGTAGAGTAGTCAAATTCACAGACATGGAAAGTATACTGGTAGTTTCCAAGGCAAAACGTAGTCAAGAATGCGGAAATTCAGTTGAGGAACATTTTTAAATTCTATAAACGAACAGTAATGATGAATGCACACAACAATGTAAATGCATATAATGTTACTAAAAGTACACTTAAAATTATTAAAATATGAGGACATGCCTATAATCCCAGCAGCTCAGGAGGCTGAAGGAGGAGGATTGCGAGTTCAAAGCCAGCCTCAGCAATTTAGCAAAGCAGTTAGCAACTCAGTGAGACCCTATCTTTAAATAAAATACAAAAAAGGACTGGGGATGTGGCTCAATGGTTAGGACCCAAGTGTTCAATCCCTGGTACCATATATATATATATAAAATATATATATTAAAATGGTAAATTTATTGTATGTTTATTTTACTATGGTTGAAAAAAGATGACTGAAAAGTAAAGTTGACATAGGACAGAGGAGTACCTGCTACTTAGTATCGGTGACTACTGTGTAAATCCAATCTGACAGAAACAAAGAGCACAAATTATATTCAAATGAGTAAATAGTGTTTAATTTTGTTAAGAGCTAAATAAGAAGCATGAAAACATCTCTACATGCCTACCTACACTAGATTCTCCTCATAGAGCTTAACTGGAGAAAGCTAACAAAAATACACTGTTAATGAATAAAACCAGCACTTAGGGAGGCTGAGACAGGAGAATCGCCAGTTCAAAGCCAGCCTCAGCAACGGCGAGCGCTAAGCAACTCAGTGAGACCTTGTCTCTACATAAAACACAAAATAGGGCTGGGGATGTGGCTCAGTCGTCGAGTGCCCCTGAGTTCAATCTCCAGTACCAATAAATAAATAAATACACACATACATAAATAAAATCCCTCACATACACACACAAAAAAATCATTGATACACCTTGATGCCTATATCCGTGCTATTTTATTTATACCAAAATGCTTATTTTAGGCCTTTGTGGTGACCTAAAACACCTGTCCCCCATACACCTTCAGAGCTCACTCCTTCACTTCATTCAGATCTCTTCTCAAATGCCCCTTTATCAGGGAATCAGAGAGGTTGAGCTTGACCACCCTACCTAAAATAGAATCCTCTATCATTCCCCCTCCCCCTTACTTGCTCTATTTTATATATATATATATATATATATATAGCTCTTCTCACTACTTATTAAGAATGTAAGCTCCAGGAGCACAAGGACTTTCTCTTTTGATCATTACTGTCTTCTCAGCACCTGGACCACTACCTGGCACACTGATGGTAGCCAGTAAATATTTGACAAGTGAATGAATAGATAAATGCTCACAACTTCATAGATCACATTTCCTTCTTGGCTTAAGTACTATTCCACCATCCACTAGTGCTGTAACAGCCACAGCTTCAATGCTATCCATAGCATCCTTAGTCAATTAAAGGGAAGGAACACATCATTTAGAAGTCAGAAAGTCTGATACCAGCACACTGACATTGAGACTTTAACTAAGCACATTAAAAATGACTCTCTGACTCAGTTTCTAAATAGGCAAAATTAACATAGAATATCGGTTCCTCACAAGGAGGGATAAAAAATAAGGATAAATAATATAGCTCTGACATTACTTTAAGGCAAAAACAAACCATGTACTGTGTAACAACACATTACACCAATTTCGATAAACATTGTCAGGCACTTGCATATGAAAACCACAGAATATTTCTTCTAAAACTTTTTGCGGACTTGGAGGAAAAGAACAAATGTAGTAACATAGCTCATCCTTAAATACAATCAAAATATAAATAGTCAGTTACTTGGGCCAACATATACACACCCTGAACACTAGATGAAGGAAAGAATACTGGATGAGGTAGAGAAAAGACTGCTTCCAAAATATACATAACTTTATTTCAAAGTCAAAGTATTCCACTAAGAATTCATACTGCATCCCAGTGAGACGTCCCACCAATATTCATGCACTAATTAGAAGTTTTGAGAGCATTTTAACTGCACTTTAATCTCTCTGAAATCAATGACTACCTAGTAAACTTTGGCAGTTGATAACACTTTTTGCTAAGAAAAAAAAATTTAAAAAAAGTCTTCAGCCACAGAACTGCAATACCTGCCCCGCCGAGTAAGGGTAGAGGGCCCATTATTCTACAGTCTTCTAGGGGCTCCCACAACCTCATAAGGTCAGCTTTAAAGCGAGTCATTCCTAGGAACACACGTGTCCCTCCAGCAAGGGGAATGGAAATGGCAGGTGGAAGCGGTCCACTGGCGGGGTTCCGGACGCAGATCAGAGGTGTCCCCTGTTAACGAAGCGTGATTTCTGACAGCCTTGGACCTCAGGGCCAGCTATCCTCGCCCGACACCGACCCAGGCCGACCCAGGCCAACCTCCTCCACGGATTCAACCCAGGCCTGCCCCGGGAGCGCAGATCCTGGAGGACGAGGTTCCTACCTGAGCTCTGCCCCCAGCTACAGGGCTGAGGGGGGAGGCGGGAGGAGGCGTGGCCTTCCAGCTCGCTGGTTGAACTCCCTCGTGCGGTTGTTGTGACTTTCCCTCTCGGGATCCGCGCCCCGACCAAGTTCGAGTTGCACTTCCGGGGTCCACAGGCGCCTGAAACGTCATTCGCACGCGACGGTGGCAGCGCGACAACCCGGAAATAGGCTGGGCGTGGTCGCTGGCTTGGTTCCTGTGACGCTAAGTGGGATGGGAGGGAGAGAGGCCCTTGGGAATTTAAGTGTTAGCCGGTGGCCTGTGTTCGTCCTTCGTTTTGAAGACTACTTGGATAATCATGGAAGACCGGACCACCCTAAAGCCTAATTCTACAAGTGGAATTTAAAAAACTTTTCTGGGTATTTCTTTATTCCCCACTCCTCTACTGGTTTATCAGGTTTTACACTGCTTTTTCAACTCTGGAAAACACGGGAGCTGTAATTTGGGAAGATCAAATTTACCTCTCAGTTATGGCACGTACAATAGGAAGTAAACACTAGCACTGCAATGACAATTTAAAGTTTTCCTGTTACCATACTTGACGCACGTGGGAATCTAACGGTGTTGCTGTTGTGTTTTTCCAGAAACAGATTTGAAAGTTAACTGTCTTAAGGGTAGATGCAGGATAAGCAACTGAGGGAGGAGGGGACAACTGATTAAATTTTACATAGTACTGTCAATGCATTTACTTACTCCACAACTTTTAATTTAATAAGACTAAACACACCAGGTGCTTGGGACACAGACGAGGACAGCTAATGGGAAGGAAGGACTGGTAGCTGAAAAGTGAATCAACATTTATAATATTCTTCAGAGAATTGTCCTTTTAATATATCCTCAACCATGAACAGTGCCTGTCATGAAATGCATAATAGATATTGATTAATTGAATGAATGACCTCACTGTTGTATATTAGAGAAATTTAGTAGCTTATGTAACAAGAGTTGGGAGTTGGAAGGGTGGGGTATTAATGGGAGAAGGAGTGCAAGGTAGAAAGTGTTCTTGGGAATAACAAGAACCCATTGGAATTAGCCAGGAATTAATGCCTGAATGGAGACAGTATTGCAAGATTGTTTGGACTTAATTTCTGTTCAGACCTCAAATGGTTTGTACGGTAGCACTTCCCAATGAAGAGGAAAACAAGAGCAAGACTGAAAATCATCATATGCCCTCCTGAGTAATTTAAATTTGGGGATGTAATCAAGGAACAATGATTTTAAAACAGAGGAGTGAAAGGCAACATTTTTTTTTTTATTTTGGTAGATTGTGGCAACAGAGATCAAATTCATTAAAAAGATAAGGCACCAAAACATCAGGCAAAATATCTGACCAAAACTCTTCCTGTCAAGGCACAGAAAGAAAGGAAATCTAAGAAACAGAGTCTGTAGGAGCCTAATAAAGACTATCTCTAATGTGACATCCTAGAAGAGAAAAATAACAAATGGAGGAACTAGTGAAATCAGAATAAAAAGCATAAATTTTAATAATGTATCAGTCTTGGTATGAAACTTGGAGATAGACCAAAAGAAATTTGACATCTTCTCTCAATGTCACACAGGATAGAGGCCCACTCAAAGATTAGAAGAATGTACTTTGCTCAGTAGTAAATTCTTTACTATTGAACACACATGGATGTTTAAGCTCGCTCAACACAGGAATGAATGAGACTTAAGATTATTCCAATCCATATGTCCTTCATCTGGGGTCCCAAATTTTATAAAGCAGAGACAGCAAAACCCTTTGTGCCCTGTTCTGAATTCCTGTCCCACAGGAATAACTAAAGATAGTGAAAACAATTGTAGTTCTACAACAGTAAATATTGAAATAAATATTCAAATAAATTTTGAAGTGATTTGTTATTCTGCAAAATAAAATAATAACACTATTTAACAACAACCCCTATACTTTCACCTCCCATCCTGTGTAAAATATCAAAATCAAGAATGAAGTTATGTGTCTCACTTTAACCTAATTGGTAAAGTAGACTTCTGCCTCAGCAGGCCACAAAAATGCCTCCTACAAATCTGTAAGGAGAAAAGAGGGAAAGTAGCAAAATTTTAGTGTGGGAGTTTAAATTTATGTGTTTTGTTAGAATTACAGAAGCCCATGTGTGCTTAGCAGAAAAAATTATAATAATAATGACTACAAATATGTAGTGCAAATTTTCTTTTTTCTTTCTTTTTACACATTTATAGTGCAAATTTCCCCCTTTCCAATAAACACGATCCAAATTGTGCAAGCTAGTTTTTTTATTTATGATTTTAATTCATACATCTCTAGAGAAGCCAGAAACTCCAGTTTTTCTCCCCACCCCTCTTCTTTTACACCAAGATCTAACAGAGAGAAAGAAAAGGAACGGAGATTTGTTCCCTCCTGGCTAACAGCTGGTCCATCTTTGATCACTGGTATGATCAAAGAAATCTCCCAGCACCATGTTTGGCATTTCCTCCTCCTATTCCAGGCCACCTCCCATCTATTTTTTGTCAATCAACCTGTACCCTTCAAGTCAAATGTTCTCGGTGACACACAGCAGACAGACACCTATAAATGTACTATCAAATTACACATTCATTTAAATTAAAAAATAAAACCCACCTGCCCCAACTAGAACTCAGTTCCAGCATTTTGGAAGCTTTGACAAATTAATTAGGAAAACATACTTAGTTAGATTCTAAAGGCAAGGATCTGCCACACTAACCAACTCTATTGAAGTGTCAGGTCAAATGAAATCACATGTCCCAAAGCCTCTGAATTCTGATTTAAATTGGTGAATCAGTTAACATTCCTCCCTTGCCTCACTCCAAGCAGGTATGTGTAAAGTGTGGCATAGTAATAACAAGACATTCTGCCTTCTAGTTTCAATTTATATTCAAAGCTCAAAAAGCAGGATCACAGAATCAAACCATTTCAAATGGTTCCTCTCTCCAGTGTTGGAGATCAAGCCCGTGGTCTCACAGATGCTAGGCAAGCAGTCTGTCACTGAACCACACTTCAACCCTGCTTTTGACATTTCTATGGACATCTCAAGCTCAGATATTCTTCCTTGGCTGTGTCTGGTCTACTCATGTGATCATCGAAAGCATTCTTCACTTACGCTACAGTGTTTTTGATCTCCAGCATTTCTTTATGATTCTTGGAGCTTCTAGCCCTC
>PVHX01011644.1:0-42351 GCA_004024805.1 Geosciurus inauris
CTAACACCTTCCCTTTTCTTTTGCAAGGCAATTTAGTTCTCTCAACTTCTTGGAGTTTGCCACCCAGCATGCTTCACAGTTCCAGGCAGATGCTCGACCCTCCTGAGAACCCACCCTCTGCAGAGGGGAAATGAGGGAGAAAACAACCATCAACTCTGCCTCAGGCAGTCACCACCCCCAACACTGTTCAGAGAGTGGGTGACTGCTCTTAGGGGGCCCTGAGAAGGCACAGCAGACCATTGCCTTCCTGCCTGGCCCTCTCTCGCTCCTCCTTACACACTCTTCCTCTTCTTGCAGCTCTGCCCAGTCGTGGAGGAAAGGGGAAAGTTTGCTGCCTCTCCAGGGCAGTCTCTGGTGAACTTGGGGCTATGGGCATTTGTAGCCCTCTCTGCTTGTACACACTATGCTGGGGTTCCCAGGGGCTGGGGCAGGGGACAGAGGCCTCTCCCTGATCTCTACCTCTTATCTTTCTCACTATGCTCTGAAAACTCAGCTCATTGTGCCACAATCACATAGGTAGGCTTAATGTTTTAAAAAAAAGTTAAATGACGAATATTTATACATGCTCTTTCTGGCCTTGTTAAAGCATGTTAAATATTGTTGAGGTTTTCAAATATATAAACAAAACTGCTGAAAGAGTGACACACCATACTAATGAATAATGTCCATTTGCCAAATTATGTTCAGACACATTTTATACTATTTGTCCAAGATGCAAACTGCTGGCTGGAGTTTGCCTCATCATCACTGCCTCCTGGAATAGATGGTCTACACGTCAACTGCCTTGAGATAGGGCTGAGGTTCTCACTTTGGCCTGCTCAAGTTTTTCCAGATCCCAGAGAAGGGCCTGGGACAAAACCATTCCTGTGGAAGACGTGCCCTCTCTGTCTGCCCTCTCCACCTAGCTGGGGTTGAAGCTCTTACTCCATTGTATAGAATCAGCCAGTTTAGACCAGGGTTAGGCTGGGCAGTATGGTTTATAGAGCAGAGACCACAGATAGTACTGGAGACAGCTCCTCTCCTAGAAAATAGATCTTGGAGCAAGTCCCCAACTTATGTAGGGCCTTTTCCTGGAAAACAGAAGAACAAATTATAAACCAAAGCAGCTAGGAGAAAGGAGGGAGCATGCACCTGCTGAGGTTCTTGTATAAACTTCCTTGTTGAGGAGACAGTGCTGCCCAGCGCTGCATCTCTATCACACAACAGGAAGCCCGGACCCAGCCCTGCCGCTCAGAGCTGCAAGTGAAGGAGCAAAGTGGACTCTGGTCCAATCAGGATGTGCCAGGGCTCAGAACACCTCACACCTCCAAGGCAGCACCTGCTCCAGGCCACAGAATGTGGTCGCGCAGTGCATTCCTGCTGCCCTGAGCCCATCACAAAATCAAGGCCACTGCCCCGCAGGGTAAAGCCTGGTTTTGGTTTTCTGCATTTCCTGATGCCTTGTTGACCCCAGAGAGACTCTCACTCCAGGGACAGCCAATTGCTAGAGACAGTAAAGGTCCCATGGCAAGTGCTCCCTTCACACTCAAGCTAACCAATCCCAGGCCCATGCAGTTGGCCCACCACGTCCCTGGGTTCATATCCACAGACTCAACCAACTGTGGATCCAAAATTTTTGGAAAAAGGGATTGTGTCTGTACCAAACGTACAGCTTTTTTTTCTTATTGTCAAGTCCCTAAATTATACAGTAGAACAACTACTCACACACCATTCGCATGGCGTGTGATGGCTTTAAGTATGATTTTAAGCATGCAAGAGGATGCATCCAGGCTATATACAAACATTGTACCAGTTTATACAAGAGATTTGAGCATCTGAGGGGGTCCTGGAACCAACCCTCTGAGGATCCAGAGGGACTACTATACTTTGAAGCACCTCCTTCACCGAGTCTTTGAGCTCTCACAGGGCTCTGAACACCAGGTCTGACTGACCACAGTGTTTCCCCAGGCACCCTATGCACCTCCTCCTCTGGGGACCTGTGATAACAAACTATTTTGTTATCCTAGTCTGTTGATCTTACCAGACCTGAATAATAATAAAACCTACATTTTAAACACCCACCTCCTGCAGAAGGCTAGAAGTGGTATAAGAAATATTGCTTAATTTTGTCTTACAAGGAGGAAAGTTCTCTGACTACTCTTAATCTCTTGGTGTCCTAAAACTTTTGCTTTACTGGGATTAACAGAATCACAGTCAGAGGTAGGACAGAGAGATGAGTCAACTTAACAAATCCTAAAACAGAGAAAGTCAACATAGTGGAGTTTCCCACATGCCCTGATGTGAGAGAGAACTGGCCTGGGCGCATCCACAGTACATAATATGCAACAAATATCAGGTTTGTCAATCATACGGCTTTGGCCATAGTTCCATCTTGTAACAAGTTCCGCATTCCCATGAGTAGCCACAGGATGCTAATAGCCTAGTCACCAGATGCTAATAGAATAGTCACACCCTATGCACCCCATAGCGCTTGGAGAACAAAGGACCTCTTAGCATATATAAAGAGGGACCTGAGCTCAATAGAAAAGAAAGGAGTCTCTTGCCTTGTTCTGTGCTGTGTGTGTGTGTGTGAGCTCAATAAAAAAGGCTCTTGCCTTGTTCTGTGTGTGTGTGTGTGTGTGTGTGAGTGATTTGTCATCCGCGGCTCCCTCGCCTGACTCGGTTTCCCTTTGTGCCGGCGCGGGCGCTGGCACCCTGATTTTGTGGTGAATTCTTGTTAGAGTCCAAAGCCTATGTCCACTCTTTTCATAGGAGCTCATGCCTTTCTTAAAGTCAGACGTCTGTAACATAGGGCAAGGAGCCTAGAGATCTGATGCATGAAATCTGGATGCTTTTGAAGAATGTATTTGAAAACAGATCATGCTTCTCCCCACTTTCTTAGGAGAAATTAAAAGAGACATGACAGATCATAAACCAGGCAGTCACAATAAGAACATTTAAGCTCATAGTGAAAGCCCAAAGTACACCTGTGCCTGTCAGTAGCACCCATGGGCTTTAGTGTCAGGATATGATCTATTTTGATAATTTAAGAGACACATGTCCCATTTCCTTCTAGCTTTGTGGAAAGTTGTAGTGATACCAAATTTTATTAGCATGATTAACAGTGTGATGCCTTGACTAGTTCTTTATCATTCTCATTTACAGATGAGGAAAACCAGGCTCAGAGAAGCCAAATGCCCAAAGATGTATGGCTGGAAAATGGTTGAGCTGGGATTTGAAATTGGATCTGCTGGGCTCCTGAAGCCTGACTCCTTAAAGCCCTGTGGACACTGGACAGCTAACAGTTCCAGGTTAGCTTGTGCATGACCGATAAGTTACCAAGTTTCACCAAGAGCAAGTATCCTCAGTAATACTGTCGGAATCATGTGAAATGCCACTAGAACTTACTGAAAGGCAGAGACCAGCTCCAGCTGGTAGGTTCTGTGACAAACTTCCTTCTACCACAAAACACCACATCCTTGCTCCTTTTCGGGGAGTTTACTCTGGAGCCCATTTCCCTATAGCAGAGGTTCTCCTACTCTGCAAGTGTTTTATTCTTTCTTTCTTTTTTTATTGGTTTCTTCTTACTTTTCCAAATGTCATGAACACCAACTTTTCACCAGAGTTGCTTAATTAAGAGCTTCTCAGCTGGGCACGGGGGCACACGCCTGTAATCCCAGCACTTTGGGAGGCTGAGACAGGAGAATCGTGAGTTCAAAGCCAGCCTTAGCAATGGTGAGGTGCTAAGCAACTCAGTGAGACCCTGTCTCTACATAAAACACAAAATAGGGCTGGGGATGTGGCTCAGTGGTTGAGTGCCCCTGAGTTCAATCCCAGGTACCAAAAAAAAAAAAAAAAAAATCCTTCTATCAATAAGAACTAGTGGCTCTAGTAGCAGCTTGGTTCAGTTTTAGACTTGAGTGACCTGGAGCCTTGTGAGTCTTTGCTTCTGCATTTCTTCACTTTGTCTTCAACAAAGCATTTCTGAGTAATTGGTTTTGGGTGCAGCTGTGCTCCTGGGCTTGGCAAGTGTAGGTCAGAGTCACATAACTGTGTCCTGCTCTCCCTCCTTAGGGAATCGGAAGTCCTGGTTGTCTCCCGAGCCTTGCTTGTAACAAACTGTGTGGCCAGGGACTCATTTGACTCACTTAGAAACCATTCACTAAAGTCCTACTGAGTGCCAGGCCTTGGATTAGGGCACCCACAGAGTTGTTAAGAAAGTAGCATCTGGAGCCAGGCAGAGCTGGGTTTGCATGCTGCCCGTCTTCTTCCTTCTTCCTTCATGCTGTTCCTCTGACCTGGAGCCAGCCACTTCCCTTCTCTATACTGCTGGTGGTGAAATCTGCATTGCTGAAAAGATTAGGGAAGGACACACGTGAGATGCTCAGGAAGTTCCAATTTCCTTATCCTGGCTCCTCTTACACAGGCTCTGCTGAGGCCATCACTACACAGATAAATTTGATCGTAGCTTAGAATTTAAACAAAAGGATTTTTGATAAAGTGACCAAGAGTCCCTGTTTTCCCTGGTTTCAGAGTTCAGTCAAAAGCAGTTCAGTTGGAAAATCACTCAGCTGACAAGACCACCCGGCAGTAACAGGGATGTGTCAAAGGTACCAGGTGCCAGGTCCTGACTTTTCTGATCCTATGGATGTACCATGTCATACAAACTCTTTGAAATCACCTTTTACACATCTGAGCATATTTCGAAATTTCTCAAGTTTGAACAAAAGGGATTCTAATGTTTTGCTATTTATTCCTTATTTGGTTTTAGCCTATAGTGTTTTGTTTGGACTGAAAAACTATAAAAGGTGGAACCATCTAAATGTCTAACAAGAAAGACTCATTGAAACAACCTAAAAATGCACAGAGAATGCACTGCAAGCCACCCACAAGTCCGATGCACAGCAGGTAAAATTGTACTTCTACTTTCCTAAGGTTTCTAGTTGGGCCTGGGAATTAAGTTGACATCAGAGAGATCAGCAGGCAGAAAAACATGCAAATGTATTTAATGCATATTTGATGTGGCATGAGAACTTTTGTAAGGAAATAAGATCTAAAGATGTAGGTATAGCCGGGCGCAGTGGTGCAAGCCTGTAATCCCAGTACTTAGGGAGGCTGAGACAGGAGAATCATGAGTTCAAAGCCAGCCTCAGCAACGGCGAGGCGCTTAGCAACTCAGTGAGACCCTGTCTCTACATAAAACACAAAATAGGGCAGGGGATGTGGCTCAGTGGTGGAGTACCCCTGAGTTCAATCTCCAGTACCAAAAAATAAATAAATAAAAAGATGTAAGTACAGTGGAACACTTTATTCACTGAATTGTGCCAAAAGTAGAAACCTGAGAAAAGGGGTTTGAAGTTACATAGTTAGGAAGATAAGGGTCAGTTTAACAAAGCTGGTTTGTAGGTTTCCCTTGGCTCCCAACTTCCCATCCTTGATGATAGGAATGACACTTTATTTCTGATATAGAGAGATGTCTTTTTCACTTTAGAAATTTCATGTCCTGCTCCTAAGTAAAAGAAGAGTCAGACTGTTTTTCCTGCAGTTCTGGGGATTGAACCCAGGGGTGCTCCACCACTTTTTATATTTTATTTTGAAACAAGTCTTGCCAAATTGCTGAGGCTGGCCTCAAATTCCTGATCCCCCTACCTCAGCCTCCCTTAGTTGCTGGGATTATAGGTATACACCACTGCCCCTGGCCAGAAAGCCATATTTTGGGTTGTTGTGTTGTGAACTCCTCCACTCAAGTTGGTGGCTTCCGTAAGTGAATTGCAATATGGTACCATACAGTATTGGATGTGTGATTGAATTATACAGAAAACAAGGCGTTTATACACAAGTGAAGGTGTTGATGTGCCGAAAATAATCTCTCAAGTACACACCCAATATTTCCAGAGCCCAGACAAGAATACAAATGGAATCACCAATATATCTAAATACTTAGAAATTATAGGTCAAACTAACAAACTATTCAATAAAATACGTTCTATTCTTCCCCTAACAAACGCACTTTTCTAATGACCTGGAGGTAAAGATAAGACATAAAATTCCTGGGACTCCTCAGAACTCTGAGCTGCAGTGTCACAGCAGGTCAGGTTGGGGGGTTGCTCCCACACACCCAGCTCTGGCTCCACTTGCAGTGTCTAGGCCTGCCCTGGGGCCCTTTGCCTGACCCCCCCTTCAGACCCACAGTGCCTCACACATGAGGGGCCTCACAGGCATGTCCGTGAACTTCCCAGCATGCATATCCAAGTCTTGGCCAAATCCATTCAGTAGCCACCACTGGGCCCCTCTAAGACGAGGGTTGTGCACACCAGCGGCATGGCCCATCCTTGTAAGAAAGAACCCCTGGACACAGGCTGGTAGAGAGGGCCGGAGTCATGAACTCTGGGGTGGTGAGTGCCCCAAGAGGGGCCTATAAGGAAAGTGGGCACCAGCTTTGGTGGTGCCTGGCCTCACAGCCTCTCACCTGGTAGACAAAGGCCTGCCTCAGGAAAGCCCAGCTTCCTATTGCTGCTGTAACAAATCATCCCAAACTGGATGGCTTAAAATAGCATGATGTGTTATAGTTCTGGAAGTCAGAAGTCCAGCACAAATCTCAAGGACACCAAAGCAACCACAGAGTGGCATTTCTTCCCATAGGCTCCAGGGGAGAATCCTTTAACTTGCCTTTTTTAAAAGGCCACCCACATTCTTGGGCTGTGGCCCCTTCCCCATCCTCAAAACAAACATTGTCATTTCTCTCTGACCATCTTGTACAGCCACGATGCCCTCTGACCTCAGTAGAGAAGGATCCCACCTTTGAAGAAGAAATATAGTTCAATAGGCTCTACCTGGATAATTCAGGATTTTGTCCCCAGGTCAAGATGCTTAACCTTACATCCACAAAGTCCCTATTGCCACATAAAGCAGTATACTCACAGGCTCCAGGGGTGACGCGGTGGCCTCTTAGGGTGGGGCCTCACTCCTGGTACAGACAAGGAGCCCCCTGCCCTGGTCTGTGGTCCGTGCTGTATACACACAGATGTATCCATGACTGACTCTCAGTATGTGAGGTTATGGGTATTTACAATTTCCTAATTTTATTCTTGGGAAGATACTGCATTAGCATAATAAAAACATTTTTATGGCTTCATTTTATTTGGTTTAGGGAGTTACCTACGTCCTTTCAGTTTGACACTATAACACACGTGAACTTTATCTGGAACAATCAGCACAGAACAGAAGGAATGGGCAGAAAATGGACCAAAAATGAAAAGCAAACAGAACAAGACAAAGAAAAACAAGGCCACAAATTCTACACACTTTTAGCTGTACTCCCTACTCCCTGTGGCTGGCAACTTCTGAGACCCTTTGAAGAGTTCACAAAGTCACCATTTTGTCCTAATAGAGTAGGACGTGATTTGCCTCTTTCCCTGCCTCTCTCTCCTTGGGGGGTAGTTTCCCAGTTGCTGCAGTGGTATCAGGTGAATGGGACACTGGGAGAGAGATTTGCAAAAATGTAAAACAATGTCTCTTTTCTAATTATGTGTGGTTTTGAAAAATTGCTATTTTTCATAAAATTATTTCTGTATACATGTTATGGATTTATGATTGTCTTAAAATAATGGTTTTTGAATCTCAATTTTACATTGAATACATTTTATATTTACAGTTCTTACAGTCAATATTAATAGCCATAAACTGCAAAACAAAAGCTTAGGGAGTTCTCAATAATTTTTAAGGTGATAAATGGGTTGAGGCCAACACGTTTGAGATCGCTGTGCCAGGCAATCAGCAGGGCTGGGCCACATCCCATCCAGGGCGACCTGAGGAGGCCCCCTGGTTGGGTCAGAGCTGCAGGCAACTTTTAATAACCCCTCTTGCTGAGCTGCCTGAGAACTGTCTAGTAGGGGAAGGCAGTGAGGACCCGCCCTCAGTTTCTGACCCGGTGGTTCAGTGACATAAGTAATTCAAGATGAGCAGATTTGGAGTGCAGGAAGGGAAAGTGGTTTTTAGACATGTAGGGGAAAGATTTGTGGGGTCTTCTTGCCACTTACAGTGCAGGAAATTGCCTTACAGTCCCTAAGCAAGTCTGGAATAAATAAGAAGATGCTTATTTATGGCAACTTTCATTCCTTAAAAAAAGGTACACTGGTGCAGAGGTAGAGAGCTATGGGCGGGAAGTCTGCTTGCCATATACTCACCATGGTGGGTGACAGTTCTTAACCTGGCCCTGTTCCCTCATCTACAAAGTGCGAACTACAAACAGCCCCCACTTCTTAGGGTTGCTGGGAGGCTCCGCAGAGCCCCTGCATACCAAAGATGCCACACAATGCCCACTAAGCGGGCGGGTCCTACCGGTCTTTTCTGTTGCGGGCGGGGGAGCAGAAGCGCCCTTTGAAGGAGGTGGGTCAGGAAACCCTTATCATTCTAAACTCACTTTCTCCACCCCTCCCCCTGGGGCGAACTTAGTCACCCACTTGGCAGCAGCTGCCAGGCTAGGTTGCTCACGCTTGCCTAACCACACCTGGGGAAGGAGGGAACCCGCTGCGGCTGACGCACCGGGGTGACGGCACCGCCCGCAGGCCAGCCCGCCCCGCCCCGCCCCGCCCCGCCCCGCCCCGCCCCGCCGCCTGATGTCGCCCCACACGCGTGGGACCAATCGGCTGGGCCGCGGCGATCGGCAGGTACCTGGCTCGCACCTCGGCGGCGCGGGGCGGGGCGCGCGCTTCCCGGCCACCCGCTCCGCCTGCGAGGGTCCTCAGCTTCGCCAGCGTAGCGGGCCGCCCTTCCCAGTCCTCCAGAGCCCGCCCCTGGAAAGGCGGGTGCCCAAATTCCCGAGGAGAATTCGGCAGGGAGAAGCGGCCTCTTTAAAAAAAAAAATTAAAAAAACCCACAACAGTTGGCCTTTTAAGATTTATTTATTTACTTATTTATTTTTTGGTTTGCACAATTACTTATAAAAGTTTCATAAACTGCAGTTACAGCTTCTCTAGATATTCATGGAGTTTATTTCTAAGTTTTGGCCATAATCAAGTGGAATGGGAATGGTTTTAGATGTCAAGGAGGAACTAATTTCAAAAGTTTTCTTTTATTTGTTTGTTTATGTTTGCCTTATTTTGTTTTTTAAAAATGTTTTCGTTAGTGCATTCTAGTTATTCATAATAGTGGGGTTCATTTGGACGTGAGGATACATGCAGGGGGCTGGGATTGTGGCTCAGTGGTAGAGCGCTTGCCTCGCATGTGGGAGGCACTGGGTTCGATCCTCAGCACCACAAATAAATAAATGAATAAATAAAGGTCAATCAACAACTAAAAAATATTACTAAAAAAACCCATTTAAAAAAACAAAAGATACATGCAGGGGATATAATTTGCTCCCTTTCAGTCCCCAGTGCTTCACTTGCCTTCCCTCTCCCCACCCCTCCCTCCAGTTGTTCCCCTTCCTTTACTCACTGGTCTTCCTTCTATTTATTTGCTGCTTTTTAAATTTAAAAAAAAATTGCCACTTTATAGATAATTCACTGTGGTATTTTCATACATGTACATAGCAAGTTCATTCCATAGCTCCTCCCTCCAGAAGCCCCTTTGTCTACTCCACCCACTTCCCCTTTATTTTCATAGATTACCCCCCACTATTATTTTGCTCTAGCTTCTTCATATGAGAGAAAACACTGGACCCTGACTTTTTGAGTCTTTTGAACCACCTTTTCATTTTTTTGCCCAAATTGGCTTGGCTTGGCTTGGCTTGGCTTGGCTTTTCTTTTCTTTCTTTCTTTCTTTTTTTTTTTTTTTTTTTTTACCTCTTTGGCAAATACTGTCACAGAGAGGTGACTGGAGGCAGTAGGAAATGGGGGCCTGAGGAAGATCCACTCATTGAGATGCTGGGGGGTGGGGGCAGATAGTTATGGCCAGGAGACCCAAGGTGTGGAGGCCTCCCTCCCAGTGATATCATGAGAGTCCTTAGAGCTGGGATCTTTACTGACTCTAAGATCCACTTTCCAGGGGCAGATGTGACACCTCTTATGTTAATTAGTTAAGATCCGTTGAGCACTTAAAAAATGGTCCTATCCTGTTAAAAGACTTAGATTGTTCTCTTAGCTCATCTCTCCTGGGAAGTTGGTATCATTGTTCCCAATTTGCAGAGGAGGAAATGGAAGTCCAGGGAGGCTGGCTTACACAACTGGTAATTGACAGCCAGAAAGCAAAGCCCTAGGTGTAACTACTCTTCTCCATCTCTCTTAATCCCTAACAGGTTAGTTGATGTCCCACTGAGAGTCAGAATTGGACACCAGCTTCCTGAGAGCACGAAAATGGAAAATGGTGTGAGGGAAACTGCCCATTTTGATGGTGAAGGCTCAGTGTACTTTGTCTCCATAGGCCCTCAACAGAAAACACCTGATTTATTTATTCATTCATTCAACAAATGTGTTAAGCCAGGCAGTGTCCCAAGCTAGCGCGATAATCAGAGAAAAGTCCTGCCTTCATCGAGCTGAGGACCGGGCAGTAACCAAGGGTAAGAGTAATGAAATGATATGGTAAAGTAAGTGCTGTGAGAAAAGCAGGGTAGTGAGGGGAGAGGCTCAGAGTGCAGGGGAGGTGGGAGCGGGCTGCAATATTAATAGGGTTTTTAGGGTATGCATCATTGAGAAGAGGGAGAGAGTATGAGCCTACCGGTATCTTGGGAGAGTTTTCCAGGCAGAGGGAGAAAATGGCCAGTGCAATGATTCCGAAGCTGAAGCAACTGGGAGGCAGGGAGGGTGAGAGAAAGTGGGAGGGAGAAAAGGGGAAAGAATAGTAGGGTATGAGGTTAGGGTGGTGTCAGGGCAGGTCGTGACCTGTAGGATCCTGTTGGTCATCATAAAGCCTGGCTTTCACTTTGGAGGCCACTGGAGGAGTGGTTCATCTAATCAGGATCACTCCATGCTCTGCTGAGAGTAGCATGCAAGGTGTCATGGGTGAGAGGAGCCCAGGTAGATATTCCCAGCCATCCACTTAGACGATGGTGGCATGACCCAGGTGCCAGCAATGACAGTGGAGAAGGAACTGGTTTGGAAGCTGGAGTCAGTAGGATTTGGTAATGGACTGAGCATGAGTTATGAGCAAGAGGAGCCAAAAGTGATTTGAGCCAGGTGTGGTGGTGCACGCCTGTAATTCCAGCACTTTGGGAGGCTGAGACAAGAGAATGGTGAGTTCAAAGCCAGCCTCAGCAACAGTGAGGTGCTAAGCAACTCAGTGAGACCCTGTCTCTACATAAAACACAAAATAGGGCTGGGGATGTGTCTCAATGGTCGAGTGACCCTGAGTTCAATCCCCAGTACCAAAAAAAAAGTGGTTTGAAGGTTTGATCAAACTGAAAGAATGCAGTTGGTATTGCCTGAGATGGGAAATTCCATGCAAGAAATGTCGGTGTTGGGGGCTAAGAGTTCACGGTCATCCCTCAGCCATAGTGCACTCTGGTGATCAGGCACAACCCCTTTGCTGTGGGGCTTTGCCCACCCTCCAGCACCCTGTTTATTTTGTTAGTTGGACTTTCACTCCTCTGTGCCCTTCTTTCTGCTAATAGTGTGCCCCAACTTCCTTTCCACCATCACTGGTACATTTTACTTATCTTTAAGATCTTAGGCAAATGGCATTTTTTTATGAACCTGCTGGTAACACCAGTGTCCGATGTCCATTCCCTGAACATTCTCAGCCCCATTGTCTGTGCCATCCCGCAGGACACTTAATCATATGCGGTCATCTTCCTTAAAAGATGGATGCTCTCTCTTCATCTTTGGTGTCTCATAGGGCCCCTGAAACATAGAGCTGGGCTTACTGATGGAGTGGCATCAGTACCAGCAGGTGATTGGCCACTCCACATCAGATGGGCATCACAGATCCAGAATCAAAGTCAGCATTCCTGTAATTCAAACTTCTTTTCATCTGATGAGAAACTTCATTTTCAGGGAGGGGAGGTCACTTCATCAAGGTCTTCTGGGGAATTAGAGGGCCCGAGTCAGTACTAGTACATTAGAGCCCTATTTCTCTCTCTCTCTCTCTCTTTGCGGTGCTAGGATGGAACTCAGGGCTAGGTGAGCACTGCCTTTTTAACTAGTGCTCTTTCCCCTACACTCATAAAACTGAGTCAGGGGCGAATGATACCTCCAAAACCCAGATTCCAATTTGAGAATCTCATTGCTTAACAAGACTGGGTACAAAGAGAGAGTTTTGAAACAGGTAGTCTCCTACTCGTAGGAATTGATCCTGGTACAATTACCAAAACCTCTTTGGAAAGTAACTTGACAATATACAATCAAACTTTTAAACGAGCACCCCCCTCCTGTTTTTTTTTTTTTTTTGTAGTTGTAAATGGACAGAATGCCTTTATTTTATTTATTTTTATGTGGTGCTGAGGATCAAACCCAGTGTCTCACACATGCTAGGCAAGTGCTCTGCCACTGAGCTACAGCCTCAGCCCTGAGCAAACTCTCTTACCTGGCAATTCATCTCTAGGTATTTGCCTTCAAACCTACTAGCCCATGTGAGAAATAACACATAGGTATGATTTGTTGTTTTAGCAGTGTTTGTAGTAACAAAATCTGGAAACCACCTCAAAGAAACCTGTTTCTTAGGGAGTGGCAAGATAAACCATACCCATTCATTCCTAGCCTGAGATTATAAAAAGAAATACAGTTGATTTTATGTGCTGGTATGAAAGTGGGTCCAGAGGAAAGGGGAAAAAACAGAACACTGTGTTTATACAAGGAGACGGGTATGTGCTACCAAATTTTGGTAGACTCACAATGTGTTTCTGGAAGGAAACACAAGAATTGATAAAAGGAAGTGTTGCAAGGAGTAGGAATAGAGAGGGAGGTTTATCTTTTTATATGATACACATGTGTATTTCAATTTCTTGTTCATGCATTACCTTTTTAATTAAAACATTATTTAATAGAATATATTTATATCATTTAAATAATAAATATCGCCAAAAAAGAAAACAGAAAAGTGAAATAAAAAGGTTCTGCCGCCCCCTTCACCTTGCATTTGAGCAGAATGAGCCAACCCACCATTCCTGAAGGAGGAAATCTATCAGCAGCCATTTCCCTGAGAACACCCGCTCATTTGGCTGTCACCCACATGTTCATTCTTGCTGGTGACTATTGATAAATTGAGAAATGACTTCACCACCTAGCCATCCCCAGGAGGCCAGAATTCAGGAAAGGATCAAGAAAATGAGCTTCTACCTGGTGCTTCTCCCTGGTCCCTTCAGGTCTGGCTCCCTGGCTTATGTGTGTGTGAGTCACCCACTTCTGGATGAAGCAATAGGACCCAGCATGATGGCCACCAGCCCTGAGCCACAGAATCAGAATCTCTGGGCTGAGGCTTAGGTGGCCTCATTTTATACACACACACACACACACACACACACACACAGAGTCAGAGTAGTTCTGAGGCCACAGCTTTCCAGGTTGCAATCAAAGTCCCTGACAATTAACGTCCCTAATACAGGGGCAGTTTCCTAATGGACTTGATATGATGATACACAGTGGATCCTCTGGACGTGGGGGAGGCAGCATACTGTCCCCAAGATGCCTGTGTTCTCTTCCTGCTGCTGCCGTGTGTGTGGTGTTATGTGTGGTGTGGTGTTATGTGGTTTTATGGCAAAAGGAAATTTAAGAGTAAGGGACATAACTTGAGATGGGGACAGTACTTTGACCATCTAGGGGATCCAAGCCAATCATATGAACCCTTAAAGGAGGAGAATCTAACTTAGCTGAGGGCAGAGGGAAATGTGACCATGAAAGATGACCAGAGATGCTGGCTTTGAAGATGAGGGTCCATAGCCCAGGAAAGTGGGCAGCAAAGTCGCTGAGTTTGTGGTGGTGAGTTATAGAAGTAATGGGAAACTAATGCACACATATTCTGTACAAAAGTGCTTTGCATCAACTTAATCAAGTACATACCCAGTATCAAGACTGCAGGAAATACTAGAACACTAGAATGACCCCAGGAGGAAACAACCAGAGGAACCAAGGATGTAGCATGACCTTGAAGCCAACTGACCTGGAGAGTTGTAAAAAGCAGTGTCAAGGACAAACAATCCAAGAGGGGCTATTTTAGGTTAAAATGGAGACAATACCAAAAGCAAGGTATATTCTTGATTAGATCCTGATAAAAGTCTGAAAGAGACATTCTTGAGACAAAAGAAGAATTTGAATGTAGTGCATAGATTAGTTTAGATGATGAAATGATTGGTGATATTCTTAGGTATGATAATGTGATCAGTAGAAGGAAGTTTTTATTCCTGGGAAATAATTGCTGAAATACTGAGAGGGAAAGTCAGAATGTCTGAAGCTTAGTGAAAAAAAAAAAAAAAAGAGAGAGAGAGAGGGAAAGGAGAAAACAGGAAAGAATGAGAAAGAGATAAAGTGCATAAGGCAAAACATGGACTGTTCAATTCTGGGTGGAAGGCTTCTTTCAATTTTTGGTTTCTTTGAAGGTGTTCACTGTCGGGAAGAAGTTGACACAAGTGAGGCCATTTTGAAACATGTCCTCCATCTTGGGGACATAGCTACCTCACAGTTGCTCTGACTGAGCCTGACCTAAACCCCAGACAATACTCCATTATGCAAAGAAACCCCAAATACTGAATCGTTAAAAGAAAGGAAATTGACATCTGGAAATGAAATCCTGAAAAATGCCTGGTACCTTATGAAGGTGACACAACAAGGACCCTTCCCTGACAACCCCTAGCAACAGCCTAATGGCAGAAATTCCCCTTCCTTCCCTCCCCCTTGTGTGCCCCAGGTTGTAGGTGGAAGATGGGTTCCAGTCTCCACTGGGCCCACCTCCACAGGTGAGTCCTGAGTAAACCTGTTTTACTGTTGACCTGCCTCTCATCTCCCTTTATTTCCTTTCTTTGGTTCTTCCGTTACGTTCATAATGAAGTTTTTGGTTTGTTTGTTTGGGGTTACTGTGGTAACCCAGGGCCTTGCACATACTAGGCTAACACTCTACCACTGAGCTACATATCCAGCTCTATAATAATGTTTGATGAAATTTGAGGTGAGGAGAAACCTGAGCTGATGGAGAACTGGAAAACAGAACAGATCCTGAATTACCTGTTCTGGCAAATAGTGCAGACCGTTGTGCATTAGTTTTTGCAGGGTCTTCCATTAAGTTCTTCTCTTCTTTCCTTATTTATTTTTTCCATTCACCTGCTTGTTGGGACTGAGATAGGAAATCTTCTCTTCCTAGGTCATGCGGCAGGGAGGGAGCTCCCTTGGGCAGGAGGATGCTGGGGTTGCGTCTGACTAGCCTCCAGTGAAGAAGACCCCTTCTAAGTATAGGCAGATCAGGTCAGAAGAGATCTTGCAGTGCTACCTCCTCTGGGAGCCACTGCGTGGCAAAAAAAAAAAAAAAAAAAAAAAGGAAAACAATAGGGAAGACTCCTTACCCTTACCCATGACCATGACATGCAAGGTTGTATTTTGTCTCACCTGTAAAATTTATCAGGCAGTCTCACAACCGTCCCACTGTCAGAGCAGGCAAATGATTCTTCCTTTCAAATAACATTTGCCAAACTCCTATCTGGTGTCAGGAACCCATCTAGACGCTGTGGGTTTGCAGTGTGAAAAGCAAAGTTCCTATCCTCATGAAGTTTATGTTCTTTTCAAGAATGGGGATGGGAAATAAATAAAAAATCAAATATAATAACATCAGCAGTGATAAATGCTGCAAAGACAAGAAAGAGTGAATGGGTAGAGAGACCCTAGGTGCTGTGTTGGAGATGGTGGCCTCCTAAGAAGTTAAACTTTGATCAGAGACCAGAATTAAGTTTTTACCAAAAGCTTGGTCCTTGTCCCCAATGCCAATCCAACAATGAAAACATGGTTTTGAGAAAAAAGAGAAAGGAGTTTTATTACTTTGCTAGCAAAGGAGAAGTCCAGGGTACTCCTGCCCCAGAGGCTGTGATTCTACCCATCAAGGGAAGCAGAAGCATTTTAAAGAGGTGATGCAAAGGCTATATTCCATGTGTTCTCTGTCCAGAGTTGAAATTTATTTGTTAATTTGGGAGGTGGTCATATCCGAGATCTTCTGGTGCCATCCTCAAATTCTGAATTACTTCATTCCTGTGATGAATGTGTGCTCAAGGACAGATAATTCTACCTAGGATGGGGAAGAAAGGTAATGCTGTTTCTCTGAGATTAAGGGGTGGGGGATATCAGGGAGGAGTAGGGAGAGAGGAAGAGAAAGAAACTTGTCCTCTTTAAAAGTAAGTTACAGCGGATCTAAGAAATAGGATCCCTTCCTATGGATAGGTGTGAAATTTTCCCCAAGCCAATTAGTAGAGTTTCTAATGGACTCAACTTAAAAAGGAGACCTAAGGAAAGAGAAACCTGTACATATAAAAGCCAGGGAGCTTGTGAAGGATCTGAATCTGTAGGTACCATCCCTTTGAGAAGGGAAGAGAAAATCTAAGTTAGGAGTGCTTTGGGATTTTTAAGATGGCAGAATAGAGGAGGTCACTTTCCTCACTGCTCTGTGGAGTGAAACCAAGAAAGCAGACAGGCAGCTTCTCAGCAAGGTGGGTGAACAAGAAAAAGTGGGGGGACTTTACTGAAATTTAAAACTGGACATTCAAAGTAGATCTGGGACTCAGGAGGTTGGATATAATAAAATAAGGAAGAAATCCCCAGCAGCACAGCCACTGCCATGGCTGAGCCAGGAGCATGAGCCAGAGAAATCCCTCCACGAGCAAAGTGGAAGGATGAGTGAATTAAAGGAAACTGCAATTCTGTGAGGCCAAGGCATGTCTGAGTACAGAGCATTTAGAGATCAAGGACATTGCCCAGCAAACCTGAAAGATGCACTGCACAATATCCATGTGTGGGGAAAGAAGCTGCCGTCTCTTCAGGTGGCATGTGGAGGACTAAGGAAGGAACCGTTTTATAGCTACTGTGTGGGGTTGGCAACTGAGGGCTCTGATTCCGGCAAACCAGAGTTTGGCCTGAAATACAGGCCAGTAAACACACACTGCATGACATAGAGTGTGCTTAAGTGACCAGGAGAAAATCAAATGTAGAAAGAGCTTTGCACAGGGGATGACTGGTCAAGGAAACCCACCCAGCTCTACCCTCCCACTCCAATCTGACTGCTTGCAGGACCTGCTGGGAGATACTCATCTGGCTGGGAACTTGGAAGGGCAGAGGCAGGAGAGATTGCTGAGACAAGGAAATGTGGAGTCCAAAGGTAATGTAAAGGACCAAGTATTTGGTCCCCCACCACATGAGTGAAACCCAGGGGAGATCCTGGGGTGCAGTCTTTCAGCATAAACCAGCAAGTACTGGGCACTGGAGGTGTGCTGATTTAAAATCTCAAGACCAACTGGCATTCAGTGAAAAGCCTGGAGCCCACCTCAGCCTAAATCCCTCTAGGAATTCTGCCTATGGGATGACCTCTTCACTCTAGTAATCCAGAGGGTGGAACATCATATTCCAGACGACTCCACCTAAAACTTCTGAGAAAAGAAGCTGAGAATATTTTGAACTCCAACAGAAAGAATTCTTTAACATTTCAACAAGATCTTTTTTAAAAAAACATTTATTTTTTAGTTGTAAGTGGACAGAATATCTTTATTTTTATTTTTTTATGTGGTGCTGAGGATCCAACCCAGTGCCTCACGCATGCTAGGCGAGCACGCTACCACTGTGCCATAACCTCAGCCGAAGATCTTTTTTTAATTCTATTCTTTTTCTCTTTAATTGCAACCTTAATGGTTCATGCACATTTATACATATTCATATTTTTTCTCATTTCTAGAATTTTTGAAGCCAGTTATTTTTCATGGATTAGTTTTCTGTGAACTAGAATGTTTGATTAGTATATGTTAGTTTTCTTTTGTACTCTTTTATTTTTTATTTTTACTATATATATATTTATATATATGTATGTGTGTATGTGTGTATGTATGTGTGTGTGTATATATATATATTTCTCCTACCTGTTTCCCTTGATTCTCTCTTTTTGTCTGCTAACAGCCAATCTCTATTGTTTTATCCTTCACTCTTTATTTAACTTTTTATTTCTACTTCTCTCCTCCCTCATAATCATCACATCTTATATCACTTCTGTTCTTACCCTGTCTATCATTTGAAATTATAAACCTTTTTGCAAATTTGCTGTTTTTATTGTAGGCAGTAACTGATCATATCATTTCTGTTTATTGTGATGATAAACATTATCACATAGTAAGAACTATTTGGTTTAATGCTGTATATTGATTGCATTGGTTGTTGTTATTATTTGACTCTCCCTGAACAGTGAGGTACTGGACACCTTCAGGGACACTATAAGTCCACAGGGTAGAAACTCTACTGCCTCAGTCCATACTGTTAAATGGATAGATACACAACAACATGAAAAATCAAGGGAACAAATCACCTCAAATAATCAAAGAGACTCCAATAACAGAATCCATGGACACAACAGTGGAAGAAATGTCAGAGAAGGAGTTTAGAATGTACATAGTTAAACTGATCTGCAAAGTAAAGGATGGTATAAGGAATGAAATAAAACAGAAGATACAGGAAGTGAAAGATCACTTCATTAAAGAGGCAGAGATTCTGGGGAAAAAAAAAAACAAGCAGAAGACCAAATTAAAAATTCAATAGAAAGCATCACCAATAGATTAAACCACTTGGAAACCTGGAAGACAAAAATCATGGGCAATGAAGACAAAATATATAATCTTAAAAGTAGAGTTGACTATGCAGAGAAGATGTTAAGAAACCATGAGCAGAACTTCCAAGAACTATAGGATAACATGAAAAGACCAAACTTAAGATTTGTCAGGGGATAGATAAAGGTATGGAGTTATAAACCAAAGGAATGCACAATACTTTCAATGAAATCATACCAGAAAATTTCCCAAACCTAAAGAGTGAAATGGAAAATCAAATACAAGAGGCTTACAGGACCCCAAATGTACAAAATTATAAAAGACCCACACTAAGTCACATTATAATGAAAATGCCTCACATACACAAAAAGGCTTGCATTTTAAAGGCCACAAGAGAAAAATATCAGATTACATATAGGGGGAAACCAATTTGGATTTCAGCCGATTTCTCAACCCAGACCCTCAAGGCTAGGAAGTCCTGGAATAACATATACCAAGCTCTGAAAGAAAATGGATGCCAACCAAGAATCCTATATCTAGGAAAATTAAGCTTCAGATTTGAAGATGAAATAAAAACTTTCCATGATTTAAAAGAATTTGCAACTAGAAAGCCTGCACTAGAGAATATTCTTAACAAAATAGTCTACAAAGATGAAATGAAACAAAAAGTAAGAACAAGCAAAGAGAGGAAATACACTAAAGGAATAATCAATCAAAGGAGAAACTAATTCAAATTAAAAATAAGAAATAATCCAAATGACCAGGAATAGAAATCATACCTCAATAATAACCTTGAACATTAATGGCCTAAACTCATCAATTAAAAGACACAGACTGGCAGATTGGATTAAAAAGCAAGACCCAACAATATGCTGTCTCTAAGAGAATTATCTTATAGGCAAAGACATCCACAGACTAAAGGTGAAAGGGTGGGAAAAAAATGTATCATTCATATGAATCTCATAAACATGCAAGGGTTTCTATCCTTATATCAGATAAAGTGGACTTCAAGCCAAAGTTAATCAGAAGGGCAAAGAAGACCATTTCATACTGCTTAAGGGAGTTACACATCAACAAGACATAACAATTGTAAATATTTATGCCCCAAACAATGGAGCATCTACATACATCAAACAAACCCTCTCCATTTCAAGAATCAATAGACCACAACACAACAATACTGGATAACTTTAACACACCTCTATCATCATTGGATAGATCCTCCAAACAAAAACAAAATAAAGAAGCTATAGAAGTAAAAAATACAACTGATAATTTAGACTTAACAGACATATACAGAATATTTCATTCATCAATGACAGTACAATTTCTTCTCAACAGCATATAATCCTTTTCTAATATAGACCATGTTATAAAAGCTATCACATGTGTTGGCATACAATTGTAATATTACCTTAACATATTTTAGCATCTGTAGGGTTATTCTGATAACTCCTTTCCATTGATATTAATTTTTGTGTTTTTGCTTTTTTCTTGATTAGACAGACTTGTTTGGTTTTTATCAAATTTTAGCTCTGTTCTTTTCTATTTCATATATTTATGCTCCTATTCTTATTTTTACCTTCCTACTACATATTTGAAAATAATTTGATTGTTTTTCTAGCTTCTTTCTGATAAAAGTACTTTAAATTCTAAATATTCGCCTGAGCACTGTTTTATCCCAGAGATCCTGATATTTTAAGTCTTTATTATCAGTTAGTTCAAAGCACTTTTTATTTACTTTTCTTGTGCTTTCTCCCTTGACTTCTGAGATATTTATAAGAGTGCCATTTAATTGTTAAATAGTTGACATGTGAGGGTGGGGCTCTATATATGTTAAGGTGATTGATTTCTAATGTAATATATCATCCAGGAAACACAGTCTGCATGATTTCAAATTATTTTGAAAGCATAATGGAAATGCTTTTTATATTGATTGTATTGGTTACATACATGTCGAAACTGATCAAATTGCATGCTTCAAATATGTATATTTTATTATGCTTCAATATTACCTTGATAAACCTATGGGGAAAAAATGAGGGGCTGAGCAGCAAGGTGTGTTCCACGCATAAAGTGGACCACTGTTACAAAGTGAGGAGACTTGGCCATGGAGGAAAGTGTGGGGAAGGGACAGCAGCAGTGGAGTTGCTGCTGGAGATTGTCCAGGGTGTGCCAAGCAATGGGACCATGTGACAGGAAAGAGTAGGAAAAGAGGCTGTGGGTTAATAGCAATAATTTAAAAATAAACTTTCCTCTGGTTCCTGGCACAGAGCTCCTTAAGCCTTAGGAATTTCCTGAGTGGCAGGGGTCTGAGGAGCATCTTTTGTTATTCCTGATGAGGTTATATCCATGTAGCAACTCATGGAGCCCCCCTAGTCAGCTTCATAATGGGTGCTATTCACCAGAAGATCAAGCCCTGACTAAAAGCTTGGAACTTGCCCCCTCACTCCCACCTAGACCTTGACTTTGGGGAGGTGAGAGGTAGAGATTGAATTCAGTCACCAATGGCTAATAATTTAATCAATGATGCCTATGTAGGGAAACCTCCATAAACAGCCCTAAACAATAGGGTTGGGGAGCTTCCAAGTTGGTGGACACCTTCACCTGCCAGGAGGGAACTATACCCCAGCTCCATGGAGACAGAGGCTCCTGTACCCAGCACTCTTTCAGATTCATTTTAGGGACGCTTTCATTTGTCTCTTCATTTGTGTCCTTCATAATAAACCACAACAATAAGTAGAGCATTTTCCTGAGTTTTATGGGTAGTTCTATAAAATTATTTAAGTGGAGGGGTGTAGTATTTATTGTTGTAGAGGAGACCTATGGAGGTAAAGTGACCACAGGGTCCACAGTTCTTGCAATCCCATAGGAAGGATTTCAAGTGAGTGGACAACTCCATGGGCAACAAAGGGCATAGCTCCCACAGAGTCTGGGTTTTTAAGGGATTTGGGTCTCTTCTTCTTACCTTGGTCTTTCACATCCCCTTATTACCCTTCTATACTCCTCAGAAATAGATGTGATGGGGTCTTAAAACATAGTCCCTTAAGGGGTTATCATGACTATTATAGTTTGGATGTGAGGTGTCCCCCAAAAGCTCACATGTGAGACAATGCAAGAAGGTTCAGAGGAGACATGATTGGGTTGTGAGAGTCTTAACCCTATCAGTGAATTCATCTCCTGATTGGGATTAACTGAGTGGTAACTGAAGTGGTAGGGTGTGGCTGGAGGAGGTGGGAGTTGGGAGCGTAGCTTTGGGGTACATATTTGTGTCTGGCAAATGGAGACCTCTCTCTGCTTCCTGATCATCATGTGAGCTGCTTCTCTATGCCATCCTCTTCTTCAGATGTTCTACCTCACCTCCAGTCCTGAGGAATGGAGCTGACTGTCTATGAATGGAGACCTCTGAAACTGAACCCCCAAATAAACTTTTCCTTCCCTAAAATTTTTCTGGTCAGATCTTTAAGTCACAGCAGCAAAAAACTGACTAAAACAATGACTATGGCTGGGGAGGTTTGATATTCCATTTACCCTGTGTCCTCTGACCTAAGGGCTCTTTGAGATACATGTCTGAGATTCTCCCTCTAACTCACAGCCCTTCATTGTCCTCCCCCTACCGACCTGTTCATGGCTAAACTATCTACTTGTGCTAGTCAGCTCCATGTCACTGTGACCAAAATACTCAACAGGAGGAAAAGTTTGTTTTGAGCTCACATTTCAGAGGCTTAGTCCATGGTCAGCCTGCTCCATAGCTTTGGGCTGGAGATGAGGCAGAACATCATGGTGAAGGGCAGCTACAGAGCAAAGCAGCTCAGCTCATGGCAGTCAGGAAGCAGAGTGGGGAGGGGGTGAAGGGGATTTGGGGAAGATACACCTTTCCAGGGCACACCCCTAGTGACCCACCTGTTCCAGCCATGCCTTACCTACCTCCAGTTACCACCCAGTTAGTCTATCCAAACTAGAATGAATTGGATTATGGATTATGTCTCTCATTATCTAATCATTTCTCCTCCAAACAATCCTACATTATTAACACAAGGGCTCTAGGGCACACTTCCTATCCAAACCATAACAAGCTAACATTTACAACTAAAACAGAAGTGTGTGTCACCTGAGAACCTGGAACTTGCAACTAGCATCTGAAAGGAGCACAGTCTAGCAGGATTGAGCCCTTAATCCTGTGGAGTCAGAGGCTCACTCCAGATAGTTACTGTCAAAATGGTCTTGAGACCCCAAGTTAGGGTCAAATAAAAAATCCTTTAGGGGTAGAGTGTGCCCAGGAATCAGACTGTGAAGGGTCTTATGGACTCTGAAGAGAAATTCGGATTATATTATCAGTAATTATTCTTTTATTATTTGTATTTTCTGAAGTGCCAACTCCATAAGCATCTCTCTACATATGTCAATTCCTTTGTCTTCAACATGCACAATGATCCTTCGAGATCAGTATCATTATGTCCATTTTACAATTAAGATAAAACTAAGGCTCAGAGGCCACAGGTAACTTACACAAGGTCAGCCTGTCAGAATGGACAAAGTGAGATTTCAGTGCCAGACTGTGACAGTTTGTGCCTGTCAAGGGCGGCAGCAGGGTAAGAGTGCTGGGATCCCCCTGACGGCACATAGATTCTTTGATTGGCAACAATGAGATTGTGCATGGGACAAGTTTGGAATACCTTCTGGGACATGGCTGAAAGGCACTTGAGGAGGCAGAGCAAATGTGACTCTTGAGACTACAGAAGGGGTATTGCAAAAATGGGTAATATTATTAAAACAGTGGGCCTGAATGCATGTTGCCTCTTTCCTTCCTTTAGAGCAAATTGCCCTGTGGCTCCAGATCACACTGGGTCAATGGGTTTTCTGGTTTGGGAGAAGGGCTAATTAGAAGTCATTTCTTGGCTTGAATGTCAAAATGGAATTTCTACAGTCCCTGCTAGAAAGTTCTCCTTCACTTACAAAGAGCCAAGCCTGGCTACCTAGGAACACAATAACCTCACAAGCCAGAGGGAGACCTGGGATGTGAAGTAAGCAAGGCTTAGAACAGGAAGAGGAAAACCAAGAAGAATAAGGTAAACGGGTCAGAATAAGTGTCCTATCTGTGCCCTCAGGACTGAAGCCCCTGAGAGGGGAGGGGAGGGAAGGACATAGGCTAGGAGGGAATTTAAAAGGTCTTTTGTTCTCAGTTCTCCCAGCATTGCTCAGGCAAATCCCAAGACTCCAAGAGAGGCCTCTGTGCAGCATGGCGCCCACAGTAGGGTGGCCCTGGCTGACAGGCTTTCCATCAGGGAAATGGAAAGAAATGGAAAACATTTTTCATGTAAACCTTCAAAGCCCTCCTCCCACTGGGTATAAAGTTCAAGGAAGACTCGTTGTCCAGAAATTTTTAGACAATACCGGATCTGGACTGTTGTAGCTAATAAACTTGCTTCCTGAAAATTCCCCAGGTGTCAATCCAGCCTCATCTGTCCTATATCAACACCTGAAGTCATGTAGCCAGGGAGTCCCAGGTAGCTTTTCTGGGTTCCAATGGTAAGTCCCAGGCAGAGCGTACTATCCACGGGGGAGACTCCAAAGTCCTATTCCCAGTGGGGTTCCTTAAATACAGGTTAGAACAAAGAAAGCTCTGTTCTAACAACCTGTGTGACCTAGTGATGCCCTCAAGGACACGTCATTCTTCCATCTCCCAAGAACTGGCCAGATCCCCAAGGGAGGGAGGAAGGACCTTGAGATAGGGGAAGGACTCTGAGTTCTCGAGAGTGAGCCAAACCCACCAAGAAGTCAGTGTTCTATGTGTTCCATCGGGGATGTGGGAAGGTCACACAGGCACAGGGACTGGGAAGATCTTGGATCTTTAACTGGCATGCTGGAGTGCCCCGAGATCAGTCCTGGGAACCCTGCTCCAGTCCTCGCCATTTCTGCCTCCTGAAGTCCCACCAAACCCATCTCCTCCAAGTGCAGACTCATGGACCCAAGTGTGTTCTCATCCTGTCACTTGGGTGTCCAGTGGGTGCTGCACAGAAAGTGTGTCCAGGACAAATTGGCCTGAGAATAGGGCCAACAGAGAGGACAGCAGAGTGGGGAAGTGGATGGAGAAACCGTATTTATAGACCTTTCTCTACTCACATCTCTACCCTATGGGACAGAATAGTGAAGCCCTTGGTTCCAGCCACACCTGGATGAGGATTCTTTGCAGCACCATGACCCAACAAAATCTATTCTTTTTTTTTTTTTGGTACTGGGGATTGAACTCAGGGGTACTCGACCACTGAGCCACATCCACAGCCCTATTTTGTGTTTTATGCAGAGACAGGGTCTCACTGAGTTGCTTAGCGCCTCGCCATTGCTGAGGCTGGCTTTGAACTCGCGATTCTCCTGTGTCAGCCTCCCTAAGTGCTGGGATTACAGGCTTGAGCCATTGCGCCCGGCTATTCTTTTTATTTACTTTTCCCCTGAAAATCCAATCCCTTCCATCGTGGGAACCAAAGCCACCACATCCACTTGCCGTCTTTCTTGACATGACCTTGGTGCTGTGCTGTCTTCACAGCAGGACTTTACTGTTCAGGACAAACCTTTTCTTTGATTGTCCCTTCAAAACTCCTTGCAAAAACACCATTGCAGGGCTGGGGTTGTGGCTCAGCGGTAGAGCACTTGCCTAGCCTGTGTGAGGTACCAGATTTGATCCTTACCACCACATAAAAATAAATAAATAAAATAAAGGCATTGTGTCCATCCACAACTAAAAAATTAAAAAAGAAAACCATTGCATGATAATGCAATGAACTCTTTATCAATGTCAATAATTGCTGCTCATGCTTCAAAGATGATGAGTGGCACAAAAAAAAGTCCACAGTCACTTCATCCAAGTGGCTTTAGTAACCTGGGAAACTTGTCCAGGAAGAGAAAAACACTGTGTCACTCATGTAAGGAACTTCCCAAGAAACAGACAAGACTGATAGTGCAATAAACGGCATCAGATGAGTGTTTATCCTCCAAATCCAGCCTAATCTTCACCTGAGAACCTCTCATTTGCTATATCCACCAATCCTAGAGGGCTGTATGGGAACTCCTGCCCATCGTAGTGGAGCCCTTCCCTCCCATTCTTTTCTCCTTCCCTTCCTCCCTCTCTCCCTCCCTCTCTCCCTCCCTCTTTCCCTCCCTTCCTTCCTCCCTCCCTCCCTTCCTTCCTTCCTTCCTCCCTCCCTCCCTCCCTCCCTCCCTCCTTTCCTTCCTCCCTCCCTTCCTTCCTTCCTTCCTCTCTCCCTCTCTCCCTCCCTCCTTTCCTTCCTCCCTCCCTGCCTTCCTTCCTTCCTTCCTTCCTCCCTCCCTCCCTCCCTCCCTCAGAGCCTTGTTGAGACAGCAGATTCTAGACTTTAATCAATTGAATTTCTTCACAGTGTAGAACTACTTACAACTGACAAAGGAAGAAAAGAAGGAAGCAGGAAAGAAGGAAGGGAAGATGGGCACGAGAAAGAAAGAATGGAGACATAATGACCACATAAAGAAATCATCCTTTGATGTAATCAGAAAGATGCAGAAAAGAACTTCTAGGGAATAGTTTTGCTTCCCACAATATTTGATGTTATGTTTGCTCTGGGAATGACCATCGTGTGCCACAAGCACCTCTCAAGAATGGAGACATGGACCTCTAAAGGGGAAGCTCTGCCTTTGAAGAGAAGGCTTCGGTGCCCAAAGTTAAAACCAAGAAAGCCTGTGCGTGTGTGCATGTGTGTGTGTGAGTGTGACAGTGAATGTGTGTATGAGTGAGTGAGTATATGAGTGTCTGTGTGTGTGACAGTGAGTGTGAGTGTGTGTGTGAGAGAGAGAGAGAGAGGGAGAGAAAATGGGATGGGAGTGAAAGGCTGTCTGTTCTGCAAAGACAACCTTTTCTTCTATTTTCCCTAAAAACCTCTCAATAAAATCTACTTTAGAGCGCCACATCTACTGAGCCAGATTGAAAGGGAAAAGGTCCTTTAATGACCATGCCAGGCAAGAGACTGGGAGCAGGTTAGTGCCTCAAAGAACTCCTGGCACCTGAATTTTGGAAGTACAGAGTTTATAAAGGCAAAAACCGCAAACACCACAAGGATGTGGGTCAGAAAACACCTTCCTGAGACAGACATTCTGATTACATGAGAGAATGGTTTTGATTATACATTTCAGAGTCATTTTTGTTACACATCAGGGCCATAGTCAGGGACACAGGAGGGTCCCATTGTACTGTCAACATAGACACAGCTGTCAGGAGGCTGAAAAGAAAACATTTTAAGCAAGCATAAAATGGAGTCAGGTCAGAACAAAATGGCATTGGGTTCTTTTCCATTTCACGAGTTCCTTATAGCTGTAAAAATGTGCCAAGTCGAGCTTCACAGTTGCTATGCAGTAAAAGCAAAATCAGACCAATGTGTGAGTCATAAATGCTTTTTTGTTCAGTAATGAAATGATTAGGTCCCGGGTCTGCCTAAGCATTGGGATCTATTTCCTTTCTTCCTGGGGCTCTTGGGGATGATCTGTGTTCCATAAAACAAATGCCTTTTCATACAATTATCCTAAAATTTCATTTCAGAGTAAGAAAAGAATTACAAAATACCACTGTGTTTTTAAAACAACTGAAGCAAATGAGTTTCACTAGTAGGTGAGTTTCTCTAAACCAATCCTGGAAGTTCAAAGTTGGAGAAGTCAAGGTGGCAGCTCCATCTGGGTTAGGGATTCAAAGTTTCCTCTTCCTCTGTATTCCAGTATCTTTGGAGTCCGTTACTGGTGTACATCTATAATTGCTTTAGAGCACGGCTTCCTAAATCCAGCAGACAGATTCATCTAGCAATAGTTCTAAGTAGGAGCCAAGCAGTATTAGTGTTCAATATGAATTTCAGGTTCTGACGTTTCAAAGTAAATTAGATGACCCATTGGTGGCCTATTGTTCTATAGATGATTCTTGGATTATAAAAGTTTCCCCATGTAGGAAACCCAGAGGGGAATACCAAGCAATCAAGCTGGTACAGAGCATGTTTGAGCGTGAAGATAGCTGACAGGATACCAAGACTCTCTGCCCACCAGGCCTTCAGGGCAGGGTTCAAACAACTTCTCCTGGAAACCCATAGTGATTCATCTGCTTTAATCAGGTACCCCACGTCCTACTGAGTAACTGCCATGATTAAAGGAAGTCAATTTTGCAAAAGCTAGGAGCATCTCTTACTAGTCTTTCAACCCTGGCATTGAACTGAATAAAGAATGTGTCATTATGCTTCCTAGAAGCCAGCGGAGCCAAAAGTGAGAGAACATCTTATCATTGTGGTCGTCATCATCATCACTAAAAGTCCCTCTTAACTAATCTCTGAGTTTGCTCACATTTCCAAATATCCCATATTAATGCACCAGGTATTCATGACCTTGGCAAACCTTTGCTGCTCATATGTGATAACAACCACAACATTGCCCTCACCCCAGAAAAACCGGTAGAGGCTAACAAGCTAACGGGCCATTTGGGCCCACGATGAACGTAAGAAGAGACTTCCCAGAAGAGCCTAAGTTGGGGCTGAGCAATGACGGGCTTGGTGCATGAGTCAGGCAGGGGTCCCCAGGAACTGGGGTGCAGCCAGAGAGAAGAGCACACAGAAAGGACCAGAGCTGGGAAGGGAGCTTGAAAGGAAAGATCTGGGGAACAAAAGCAAGAACAGCAGATGAACGGTGTGACTTTCTCCTACCTGGGGGCATGGTAGTTGAAAAATTTAATCTGAAAGCAGTGGAAAATTATTTAAGGAATTTAAATTAATATGGATCCTTAAGTACTACATAAAGCAGTAGTAAAAGCCAGCAGGAAGAGCCATCTCACTGCAATTTAGAGAAAAACTAAAACTAAAACCACCATGTAGTTTCTCCTCCCAACCACCAGATGGGCAAAAATGGAAGATAAAGCCAAGTGTTAGCCATGATGTGGAGCAACTGGAACTCTCATACACTGGGAGTGTGTCTACTGTGACCTTCTTCAGAAGGTTTTTTGGTAGTAACTACTAAAACGTTGCACCAGTACTCAGCAACTCACTCCCTAATCACCCCCAGTAAGAGGACACACATACTAAGCTCATCAAGAGGCCCACAGGGAAACATGACAGCAGTATTCCTAACCCCAACCTGGGAATTACACAAATGCCCATCAACAGCAGCAAATTATGTCCACAAATTAGGACATATTCACATGATAAAATACTGGATAGTAATCGAAATGAGGAAATTGCAGCAGTGAAAATGAATCTCACAAACACAATACTGAGCTGAAGAAGCCACAGAGGAGGGTATGGTGTGATTCCATTTGCATAAAATTCAGAAAGGAGCAAAAATATTGGAAAAGAGACCAAATCTGGGAAGAAAGGATGTGGCTACACTTGAGGTGTTGTTACTGGAAAGGGTATGAGGGACACTTCTGCAGTGGTGAAAGTTTTATTTCTTATAAGTTTTATTTTTAAATTTTTTATTATAATAATAATTATAACAACAATAATAATTATTATTATTTTGCTGTTTGAGGATTGAACCCATGCATTCTAGGCAAGTGCTTTACCACTGAGAGAGATATGCTCCCAACTCCAGTATTATTTTATTTTTAATTGGCAAATAACAATGTATATATTTATGGGATACAGTGTGATGTTTTGATTCCTGTATACATTGTGGAATGATCAACTTGGACTCATTAGCATATTCATTATCTCAAACATTTATAATTTATTTGTGGTGAGAATATTCAAAATCCTCTCCTTTGGTTGTTTTGAAATATACTTTACTGTTCACTTCAGTCACTCTGCTGTCCACTGGAGTGCCAGATCTTATTTCTCCTGTCTAACTGCCACTAAGTACCGTCAATCATCCTTTCCTGTTCCCCACCACTCTCCGCAGCCTCTGATGACCACAATTCTACTCTCAGATTCCATGAATTCAATGTTTTTATACTCCACATATGAGTGAGATCATATGCTATTTGTCTTTCAGTCCCTGGTTTATTTCACTTAACGTACTAGTCAGTTTTTTGTCACTGTAACCAAAATACCTGACACAAGCAACTCAGAGGAGGGCAAGTTTATTTTGGCTTAGTTCTGGAAGTTTAATCCATGGTTGGCCAAATCCATTGTTCTGAGCTCAAGGTGAGGCAGGGCATCATGGCAGAAGGGCGTGGTGGGGGCGTGCTTCTCAGCTCATGGCAGGCAGGAAGGCGAGAAACAGAGAGAGAGAGGAAGGAAAAGGGACTGTAGGGCAGATGCACCCTTCCAGGGCATATCGCAGTGACTCACTGCTTCCATCCACACACCACCTGCCTACAGTTACCATCCAGTCAGTTCATTCAAACTAGGATAGTTTGATTAGGTTCCAGCTCTCACAGTCCAATCATTTCACCTCTACATTCCTGTATTATTAACACAGGAGCTCTTGGAGGACTACTCACATCCAAACCAAAATGCATAAAGTCCTCTGAGTCTATCCATGTTGTCACAAATGACAGAATGCCCATAATCTGAAGACTGAACAGTATTCCATTGTGTATACAGTAGAAACCACATTCTTAAAATTCACCCATCCATTAACCAACACTTTGGTTGATTTCCTATCTTGGTTATCATGAATAATGTTACGATAAACATGGGAGGGCAGAAAACTCTTTGACATACTGATTTCACCTCCCTTTGGTGTATACTTTTAAATGAATTGCCAGATCATGTGGTAATTCTATTTTTAGTTTTTCAAGGAACCTCCATAATGTTTTCCACAATGGTTGTGCTAACTTATCTTCCCACCAACAGTGTGTAAGAGCTCAATTTTTTCCACATCCTGGTCAACAGTTGCTATCCTTAATTTTTTTTATGCTAGCTAAACTAACAGGAGTAAGGTGATATTGTTGTGATTTTAATTTGCACCTCTCTACTAAATACAGATGTTGGGCATTTTTTCTTCTGAATGTCTTCTTTTGAAAAAATGTCTCCTCAAATCTTTTATCCATTTTAATGGGGTAATTTGTTTTCTTGTTATTGGGTAGCTTATGGTCCTTCCATGTTTTAGATATTGGTCCCTTATTCAACGTATGATTTGCAAATATTCTCTCCTAATCTGTGGGTTGTCTGTCCATTCAATTGTTTCCTTTATTGTACAGAGACTTTGGGGTGTGATCCAATCCTGTTTGTCTATTTTTGTTTTTGTTGCCCATGGAAAACATTTCTTGACCTGGGTGCTTGGTACATGGGTGTCTTTATCTTATGAAAACTCATCAAGGTACATATTTATATTTTGTGTATTTTCATGTATGTATGTTACAATGCAATACAAATCTGTCTTTTTCAAAAAAAAAGAGAGAAAAGAAAGAAAGAAAGAAAGAAAGAAAGAAAGAAAGAAAAAGAAAGAAAGGAAAGAAAGACAAACATAAAAGCACAGAAGAAGCAAAGAAAACAAAAGTTGCCAACACCTGGAATGTGTTGTGAGAGACCAGAGGAGCCTCTTCTGCAGGGAGGGGCCTTAGTGTGGAGGTAGTGAAAGGTGGCCAGCCAACAGGTGGGTTGGCCACTCTTCATTGTGTTTTTAACATTTGTAATTTTTCACCATAAAAATTTACATAAAAAACAAGCCCCTCACTCCTAGGTTCTCCAACAAATTTTGAAAGTCTATCAACACCACAGGGCACATGGCAACTATGAGAGGAGCTGCATATGACTGTCCCTACTCTGTGGCAGTTCCTGCCACCTGTTCCTCACGCCCATGTCTCCTGCCCTGTAGGCATCTGAATAGTGTCAAGGGATCTTCTGCTCCGGGAATTCACAGAAACTTGGCTTCTGTCTCCTGGGTACTGTTCTCACCAACTTGAGGAAACATCTTTTGGCCTGAGTGGACCATGAAGTGGAGGGGAAGAACATCCTGCTCACCCAAAGACTCTAAGAAAACACGAGTCTATTCAGGAATGAGCTGGGGATTTGCACATCTGGAGTACATGGGCCACAGAGAACCGTGGCAGGGGCATAGGTGTACCCTGGGAGGCAACGGGAGCTAGAGGGTTTTAAGGCAAGTGAGGAGATTACACAAGCTGTTTTGAAGCAATAACATGAGTGGCATCAGTCCACGACGAACAGGAAGTTACTGGGCAGATGTCCTCAGAGGAGTGTTCTTTGTGTAAGGCTATAGTCACCTTTGTGCAAAGTTGGGGTTTTCACAAAGTCCTTGTAATGGTTTTATCACAGGCAGGTGTGAATGACAGCCGTGTCATCAAGGTCTCTCAACTACATTTTATTTAGGGTTTGACATGAGTGACTCCATTTTGATTCTGACTTCTTCCACACCTTCATACAACACTCAGTTGGAGGCTTCGCAGGCATGGGCCTATTTGCGTGGTGCTCTCTCCTCACCTCTGGCAGTGTAGCTCACACAGAATAGCCGGGGGATCTGACACAAGCCCAAGTCTATTTCAATTGCACTTCCTTTTATTCCACCAGGTACATTTATGCAGTTTGGATCCAAAGGAGAAAGCCTGTTGGAATGTAGAGGAGTCACCCATAATGGAAGCCAGACTGAAGTGGCTTAAGAAAGCAGGATCTGGAGACAACTTTCTTGGGCTGTGTTCTGCCAAACACTTACTGTGTGACCTCAGACAAGTTAATTCACCTCTCTGCACCTGTGTTCTCAATTAGAAAATGAAGACATCATTTTGAGCATTTAGAACAATCCCTAGTTCAATGGTTAATGGGTTTAATAAGTTTCTGGAAATTTATGAATGAAGTTTTCTTATGATTTTAATCAAGACTTTTTGGAGTGCAAGGAATAGAACTTTTCCAGCATGAGTTGAAAGGAGGTGCCTCTCTCTGCCTTTCCTCACTCAGACCTGTCCTCTTCTCTCTCAGCTGGGTGTCTCTGTTGCCTGTTGGCAAAGAAAAGTGGAATCATGTCCTTTTCGGGAAAATGAATGAAACTTGAGACCGTAAGCCAAACTCAGAAGGTCAGTTGTTATATGTTTTCTCTCATGTGTAGAAGTGAGAGAGGAAGAAGGGAAAGAAAGGTGGGGGTGACTGCATGAAAAGCAAAGGCAGATCCGTAGAAAAGATGAAAGGGGACCCTGGAGTGGGAGAAAGAGAGGGAGGGAGGAGTTGCTCGGGAGGAATATTGAAAAAATTAAATTGTTACATTGTATGCATGTACAAACATGTAACAACAAATCCCACCCTTAGGTACAATTATAATGCACTAATAAAAAATGTGTAAGAATAAAAGAGATACTTCTGATTTGCAGTTGGTTCAACCTGTGGATGAGAAACCTGTAGCTATGGAGAACTGCCGTGTGTGTGTGTGTGTGTGTGTGTGTGTGTGTGTGTGATTTCTCTTATGGCTAAATAAGACTCCATTTGTGTTTATATACATTTTATTTATCCATTCATCTGTTGATGGACACGAAGGTTGGTTTCGTAGTTTGGCTACTATGAATTGTGCTGCTATAAACATGGATATGTATGTATCACTACAGTATGATGACTTTAATTCTTCAAGATAAATAAGGATAGCTAGGTCATATGGTGGTTCCAGGTCTAGTCTTTTGAGGAAACTCCATATTAATTTCCATAGTGGTTGCACTAATTTACAGTCCCACCAACAGTATGAAAGTTTTCTTTCTTTTTTTTCTCACATCTTCTCCAGCATCGAAAATACTTTTTAAAACTTGTGTCTGCACTGAACATGTGCAGACTTTTTTCATTGTTTCCCCCCAAATAATACAGTGTAACAACTTTCTACATAACATTTAGAATGATTTATTTGGGATTCTACCTTCGCCACTCCACTTAATACTTTGAAGGCAGGAAATATGTCTTTTTCATTGCCATTAACTGTGAGTCTAAATATTTGTAGACAAATAAATAAAATGCATACATAAATGAAAGAGTGAGTGTTTATTTAACCAGTGCTTTTTATGGATTGCCTTTATCGTCTAACTGATATGGTCTGGGCAAGGCAGTGCCTCTCTGATCTCATGGAAGCAATTGGCTCAGGAGTTCTTTAAACTCCACCTGTGCACACTCGAATGCAGTGAGTGCCCAATATTCGCATACCCTGAAGCCAATGAAAATGCTTTGGCTCCATCTTCTGTGCTCTTGAAATTCCATTACATCCCAGCCTCTCCAAGGATCCCTGTGATGCAGACATTATTCTGTTCAGCTCACCTAGATTTCTTCTCTTGCTGAACTCTTGACTCTCCTTGCCTGATCACATATCCCCTGGCTGCTTGCCTGGGCAGTGCAGAGACCAGTGATTGTACTGATGACTAGGAGGTGAGGGTAGGGGCTCTAGACATAGCATAGAACATCAAACAACCTAAAACATACCATTAGAAACAACTATTCATGGAGTTCCTGGACTATAGCAAGTTTCTCTCTGACCACCTTAGCTGGCTCTTAGTTGCCTATCTGGCCCTCATTGTTGAGACAAGTGTCTCCTGTCCCCTCTCTCCTCTCCCAGCTCCAAGTTACAGGGACTTCACCCTCTCACTCCACCTGTTAGTATGTTCTGTAGAACAGCTGATGCTTTCGTGGTCTTTCTCCTCTCCTAGACCCTCTCCAAGGAACTCCATTCATCTCAATTGTAAAGTTCTTCCCAACATTTTGCCTGGGCCAGAGAGTCACCAAACCAGAACATGCATTGAGCACAAGCTATGCTGATGTTGCTTCTTCTCTCTTAATTCAGGGTGTTAGGCAGGGGTCCCTCCTGGGTAATAGACTCTGTATGCAAAAAATAAGTAGAGAATGGATTATTTTCCCCACCCCAGGTAAACCGTAGAGGTGCTGGGGAGGTGGGCAGTTCTGTTCTGTTTGTTTCTTGAGAAATCAGGCCTTCCACTTGGCTGTCACTACCATGGTGTCACTGCTCTTTTCTGTTGGTGTGTATGAGCCTCCTGTGGCTGCTGTAACAAATTACCAGACGTGGTGGCTTGAAATATGACACATTTATTCCCAGAGCTGTGGATGCCAGAAGTCTGAAATTAGTTTCCCTGTGCCCAGAGTGAGATGTTGGAGACTCTAGAGTAGATCTGCTTCCAGGCTTTCTCTAGCTCCTAGGGCTGCATTCTTCCATTTTTCCCTGCAGCTTCCTCCTTCTGGGATTTCAGCTTTTACTTGAGAGAGATGAGGAGCCACTGGAAAGTTGTGAATAGAGTTGTGTTCTGTGCCAATTTACATTTTAAGAGGATAATGCTGGCTGCTTTGTGGAGAATATAATACAGGTGTAAGAGCAAAGGTGGAGACCAGGCTGGAGACAATGGCCATGAACTAGACAAGAGGTGGTTTAGATCCCAGGAACAACAGGAAGAAGGATGACACATGCATGCACACCCTCTGGATATATTTGGAAATGGCTTCCTGATGTGGAGTGTGGTGTATGAGAGATAACCAAGGAAATAGCAAGGGCTTTGGTCTGACCAACTGGAAGGAGAAAGAAAAAGCTGCCAGCAACTGAGATGGGTGAAGCCTGAGAATGGAGCAGGGTCCTGCAGGGGGCATAGGTGGGATTAGTCCATTTGGATTACGTTAAATCTGAGTGCTCTCTTAAGTAGCCATGTGGAGGTATCAAGAGCTATTTGAGTATTTGAGTCTGGAGTCCAGGAGAGGGATCTCAAAAGGAAAGAGAATTGTGGGAGTCGTTGGTAGGTGGATGGTATTCCATGCCATGAGATTAGAGGCCAGGCAGAGAGGGAGAGTGGATGGAGTCAGGGACTGAGACCCAGGCCTTCAACATGAGGGGTTCTGGGTAACAAGTGTGAACCAGAAAAAAGGAGATGAAGGAGGAGTTGGCGATACTACAGGACACAAGGCAAGAGAGCAGGGACCCAGGAAAACAAGGGAAGAATTGCTGGTGACACACTGAGCCACTGGCCATCAAGATGCACACTGTCAGAAGAGTGGCCTTAGCAGCATGGGTGTCATCATGACTTTTTCCAGAGCTCTCTCGGTACACTGGAGACGAAAAGGCAGATGGGATACACTCAAGAAAGAATGGAAGGAGAGGAATAGGAGTCAGTAAATTTAGCCAATTCTGATGCAAAGAGGAGTTAAGAAGTGAGATTGCAAATACAAGCATCCAGAAAAGGTGCTTTTGGTACATGTTTGTCTTTGTTAAATGGGGATATTAACTCTATGTTTGTATGTTGATGATAATGACCTAGTAACAGAAAAAAAATAACCCATTAATATCATAGAATACCAAGGGAAATTTCTGGAAAAATATTCTTGCAGAGGCAATAGTGGTAGGATCTACTTCACAAAGTAACTGAATTTAGACATTATCCATGGTGGTAGTTAAGACGGTAGAGTGTGTGGTATAGGTGGTGGTAGTAGATGAAAACATCCCTGGGCAGTTTTCTTAGTCCTAATTGGGCCTTATAATGCTCATCTCACATCTAGATCTTGTAGGGACCAAATAAGTTAATGTAGGTAAGTGCTCAAATGTTGTCCGTAAGACAGTTTCCTGATCTGTATAGAGAAGGATGTATCTATTATATAACTTGCAGAAGTTAGAAAGTTTGGGTTTATCCATAAACAGCTCATGAAATTTTTAAAACATTCCACTTTTAAATGGGGACATTAACTCTATGTGTGTATGTTGATGATGCCTGTCATTAAAATAGTAAATCAAATGCAATAACAAAATCTGACAAAGTATCATATTTTGTATCTCTAACATCCTGTCTGGATGAGTTCTTTTCAAAACTGAAGATTTATTACCCTAGATTTTGATGAAATTAAAGTACAGCACCTGCTTTGGGCTATATATGAGAACCTTTGAGAAAACATCTCCTACACTACTGGGTCTCCTAGCAATTATCAGCCAGACAATAAACCAAAGTGTGCAGCTAGCCAAGTTGCACCAGACCTGTGACCTCATTTTGGCTTTCTAGAGCTGTGAACTGAGATTCTGCTATGCTTTATGGGAGTAGGAGATTGGGGGCCTCCACTATCCTTCTGTGGAATTTGGATAGACTGTTCAACTTCTTTGAGTCTCATAGTTTCCTCATCTTCCATTTGCGTTGTGAGAACAAAATACAATCCAAGGAGAAAACTACTTTACTGAGGTCACCTTGGGGCATTTGAAACTAAGGGGCTGGCATAGCGCTCTCATCCAGAGGAGGGCAGAATGTACCAGGACCAATCTGTGGGAGAGTGTTCAAAATGCCTGTGTCTCTCTGCCCTTCAGAAGCTGAGCCAAGAAGTCTCTACTTTTTCAAGCCATTAGACTAGTAACTGTTGTCTAGGTCAGAATTACTTTTCAGTTCCACTTCATTGACTTTTCTTTTACTTCCTCATTTATCTCCCCATAAGACCCTGTTCTTTCCCTAGATAGGCCTTGTGTGCTCTTAGATTCTTAAATTCTGTTAACACTGAGGGGAGATGAGTTGGTAGAGAGTGTGGCGATGGTTACTGTCTTCACTGGCGTCTGTGGTTGCTTTTCTGCAAAGATGGTCCCATGTCCCTCCTCCTATCAGGAAACAGAGTCTGAATTTCCATCCTGCAAATTGGAGTTGGCTTTGCCTCAATTTGGTTGGACTTCTAGAATCCAGCTGATGTGATGGTGTTCTGGCACTTCTAGCCCTGGACCCTGAGAAGCCATGTAGATTTGCCCTTACTTGGAGGAGATCCAACCAACTGTGGAAAGGAGCTGAGGCTATCCATGTGGATGAAGGGGGACTGTGTGGAGGAGAACCTGGGTTCTGACTCATGGATAAGTCTAGTTGACACTGTAAGAATAGTAAAGCTTAGTGATCTTAGCCAGCTGAACCAGTCATTGCAGCTAAGACACAGAGACCTGAGTGAGGCCATCTGGAGTCCCCCAGTCCCAGGTGAGCCACCCCAGCTGAGACACAACAGGGCAGTGATGAGCTGTCCCAGTTGGTCCCTTCTCAGATACCTAATGCACAAGAACTGTGCACAATGAAAGGTATATAGTTCTGTTATGGTTTAGATGTAGTGTCCCCAAAAGCTCACATGTAAGACAAGGCAAGAAGGTTTGGAAGAGAAATGACTGGGTTGTAGTCTTAACCTAATCTATTAACTGAGTGGTAACTGAAGTGGTAAGTGTGACTGGAGGAGGTAGGAATTGGGTTGTGGCTTTGGGGTATATATTTGTATCTGGCAAGTGGAGTCTGTCTGCTTTCTGATCACCATGTGAGCTGCTTCCCTCTGCCACACTCTTCCACCATGATGTCCTGCCTCATCTTGAGCCCCAAGGAATGGAGCTGAATGTCCGTGGACTAAAACCTCTGAAACTGTGAGCCCCCAAATAAACTTTTCATCCTCTACAATTGTTCTGGTCAGATCCTTTAGTCAAAGTTGCAAAAAAGCTGACTAAAACACATTCTAAGCCACAAAATTTTGTGTTTTGTTATGAAGCAACAGGTAGTTGAAATGGTTGCCAGTAGCATTCTTAGTTTATTTGCTCATAGGGTTTCATAAGTAAAGAACATTTTAATGTTGCAGCTCCAAATGTCTTATAAACCATGTAGCCCACATGTTCATTTCACTATTGAGAAAACCCAGGCTCACTGGTCTCAATTTGTTTTTTGATTATAATGAACTCCCTGTGTTGTAAATACAAGAATGTTTTTGTTTTCTGATTAGATCTTTATGGTATAATGACATGGAAAGTGTCAGAAGACAGTGCGTTGAAACTTCTGATGAAAATTTTGGATAAAATAGTTCTCAGATACCAAAGGAGTGAGTCACAAGCTGCAGTCCTGGGAATGTGCATACGATCAAGACACCAAAGACCCTCTTCAGACCTTTACACACATTGAGGATTGATCTTCCAGGCCCGCACGTCCCAGGTTCTCACGTCCTCTGGCTCCTGGTTAGGTGTTCTCCTACTGTATGGGCTTCTCCTGCCATACGTGGACACAGTGCCAGCACAGGGGTGGAGGGCAGGGATTCCACCTTAGCCACACACCAGCCAGTGTCAGCCTTTCCATCCTTCCTGTTCTCCTCCAGGCCTTGTTTGCTGTGGCTGCTTCCCACACACACAGCCAAGGTTCTTGGCAGGTGTCCCCTCTCTAATGCCAGCAGCCTCACCAGGTTTCAGCTACACTCCTACCTGGGGTGGTCACAGCTCCCTTCTGTTGCCTCCCCGGGAACCTCACCAGCCTTTTGTTGGTTAAGCCCAGCCACGCCTTCTCTTTAACTACCCTCTGAGTATGCCAACTGTTTCCTGTGGATACACTGACTTATACAGAGGGTGTGCAAGCTGGAGATTGAGACAGCAACAGCAAAAGGATTTCCTTTGAGAGATCTGTACTGCAAGCCCCTCCACCCTTCTCCCATCCCTGCAAGTCAGCAGAGAGGAGCTCCCACAAAACTGGATCTCTTCCTGGTGGATAGGGAGACAAAAGGTGACCTAATTCCTTCATGAAAAATCCACAGGCCCAGAGGTGGATGGGAGCATCGTTGGTAGATGAGGCCAGAGAAGTGCTGGCAGAGGAACAAGCCAATGCTACAGAGCTCACAGGGACAAGGATGCCTAAGTGTGACTTGTGGACCAACCACAAGTAAAATCAAGCAAGCTGGCATGAGGCATCTCAGGTCCTGTCCAGAAGAGACTTTGGGGAAGCAAAAGGCAACATCAGAGGACATATGAAACTGTGACCAGTTTTCTAGAAGTTGAGGAGGTGTAAGCTATTTGCTGAGCCCGATGTGCATCAGCCCATATCAAACAAACTGCTGGTGACAGACGCCAATGTTTGGGGGGAGAGAGGGCCATCACTGACGAAACAGGCGAAAGTGTCTGCAAGAGACCCTTTTCCTCTTCTGCCAGCCCCCAAAGCAGGATGCCAAGTTATGACAGTACCAGTCACTCAAGTTAGAATGTTCCCACCCCTGTCACTCTTCTCTATCTCCTTCACCCCAGAGGAGTCAGATACAGCAGTTGGTGAGTGGGAAGAAGTATGTGAGGAATAGAGGGAGCCAATGGTCCCCCCGTGGTGTCCCTGCTGCTTTCCTCTGTGGCGAGTGGCTTTAGCTGGGAAGGTAGGCAAAACTACTATTATTGTCTGGATATCCTGTGTTAATGCAGGAATGTTTGAAGGTAAAATGAGGGGATTTTGAGATCTGTGACCTAATCAGTGCATCCTAGTTTGAATGGACTGACTGGGTGGTAACTGTAGACCAGTGGGAGTGGCTGAAGGAGGTGGGTCATAGGGGGCATCTTACCTGAAGCCCCGTCTCCTTGGCTCTCTCTGCTTTCTGGGTGCCATGAACGGAGTGGCTTTGCTCTGCCATGCCCTTCCACCATGTTCTGTCTCATCTTGAGTCCAGGAAAATGGAATCAGGCCACTATGAACTAAACCTCTGAAACCATGAACCATGATAAACTTTCCCTCCACTAAGTTGTTCTTGTCAGGTATTTTGGTCATGCTGATGAGAAGCTGACTAGCACAGCTACTTTTAAGCCAAGGTAGAAATCTTAATTATCCTATGGGCTCCACTTTTCTAGAGTTTGAATAGTAACTGTGTAATCATGACCAGGGACAGCCAGTTTTCAAAAGTCATGGGAATTTTCACCTAAGGGCAATGAAAGAACAGCCCCATGCACATATGTATAAGTGCTATGGAACGCCAACAAAGAGCGGCTTTGCTGCCACTCTTTACAATCCATGCTTGTTTACAATATTAGTTACAGGGCTGAAGCTGTGGCTCAGTGGTAGAGCACTTGCTTAGCATGCGTGAGGCACTGGGTTCGAGCCTCAGCACCACATATAAATAATAAATGAACACAATAAAAATCCATCAACAACTAAAAAAAATGTTTAAAAATAAAATAAAATATTAGTTACAGCCTCAGATGTTCCAGGTGTTAATTCACAAAACTAAATGACATGATTGGATTTGTCCCCAAATTGGGGCACAAGGGTACAATGGAGACAATGAGGCAAGTACACAGCACCAGCCAGCCAATCCAGAAAGCAGGGGAAGGTGACCCACAGGACGACCATGGCCACACACAGCACTATTCTCCAGGAGGTGGAATTCAAGGAGGTGGAACATGGTGGATGCCCAGAAAAGATCATGAGTTAGGTTCAGAATACACTAAGTCTCTTATGCACTATTGGTGGGAGTGTAAATTAGCACATCCATTATAGAAAACAATGCAGAGTTTCCTCAGAAAACTAAAAATTAGAGCTACCATATGATTTAGCAGTTTCACTCTTGGGTGTATATGCAAAGGAGAAGAAATCATTGTGTGAAAAATAATATTTGTATCCCCATGTTCATTGAAGCACTATTCACAATAGCCAAAATATGGAATTAACCCAGATGATGTGGTATGTTTACACAATGAAACGCTATTCAGTCACAAAAAAAGAACGAAATACTGGTATATGTGGCAATGTGGACCAAACTGGCAGTCATCATGTTAAGTGAACAAAGCCAGCCACAGAAAGACATACTGCATGTTCACACACATTCGTGGAAACCAACAAATCAACCTTGCAGAAGAACGAAGGCAGTCGTGGTCACTGGAGGCTGAAGAGGGAAGGGTGGACAGAAAGAAGTTCAATAAGGGCTGGGCTGGGTGGTGCACACCAGGAATCCCAGTGACTCCAGAGCCTGAGTCAGGAGAATTACAAGTTGAAGGCCATCCCAGGCAACTTAACAAGACCTCATCTCAAAATGAAATTTAAAAAGGGCTGGGGATGTAGCTCAGTGGTAGTGAGTCCCTGGGTTCAATGCCTAGTAGAGGAAGAAGAAGAAGGTGCAGGAGGAAGATGTGGAGGAAGAGGAAGGGAAGGAGAAGGGGGGAGAGGAAGGAGGAGGAGCAGAAAGGGGGGGAGAGGGGGAAAGGAGGAGATGTTGTTCAATAAGAGGCACCAAAAACAGAGTGGAAGAATTGCCCCTGGTTCTTCTTTAGCACAGTAACCACTGGGCAAAACAACCTATGATGTATTTCAGAGTGACTAGAAAAGGAGAGTACAAATTCCCAACACATAAACATGATTAATGGTTGAAGAGACAGAATTGCTTATTACCCTGATTTGATTATCACACATTATGTACATGTTTGGAATTACCATAACACACCCCATAAAGATGTACAAATTAAAAAAAATAAAAACAACAAAATGACTAAAAAAGTGGGGAAGGGCAAAGAACATGCTGAGCATATTGAGGTTTCCTGTGTACTGTGAGGCTTTGGTAATGTCCTGTAATCTCTCTGAGCCTCAGCTTCCTCCTCCATAAAAGGTGATGTTGGAATCACACGACGTTTAATCTTCATGGTCTAAACATATCTGGACAGCATGCAGCTAACACTGCCCAAAGGGGAAAGAAAGGCACTAAGTACCTCCTTAGATTAGGAGATTATCATCCCTGTGAATCCCCCTACTCTGGCCTAATCACTACTATGGAGAGCTAAGATGATATAAAATGAACAACAACTTTACAAGAGTCCTGAGTAACTTGGTCTCTTGCCCTAGAAGAGACCAAAAACAAAACAAAACATCAACAAGAAAATGAGCCCTGGAGATAGGGAGGTACGCACCTCTACATCCCCGGATTCTTTTGTGTATTTGGGTACCATGACTGCCTGGGCTTGGTCTGTGGCCACAACCAACAAAATAAGAACACAATTCTCTTGGTTGATAAAGAGAGATTGTAAGGTTTGGATGTCCTTTTTTTTTTGTACCGTGGGTACTCGACCACTGAGCCACATCCCCAGCCCTATTTTGTGTTTTC